>JAJOOR010035063.1:0-20403 GCA_036250505.1 Solanum acaule | reverse complement strand
TCCCTTAGTCCCTATTTCCCGTTAATTAATGTTGAATGTACTTCCACGACCGATGAAGTGTGATGACAAGTTTGAGAGGCTTGTTTGGGGTTCCTTCGAGTTCCTCATTCGCCATGTCACGTCTAGGCCCTAGGCTTGGGTCGTGACACTTAGTCTGGCTCAACTCTCAGTGGAAGACTTACTCAACATAGAATAAACTTAAAAGATAAACTTTACTCAACTGTCTCAAAAGTAAACTTAGAATATTTTAGAAATAAAATATTTTCTAGACAAAGAGGCGACTCAAAGTCTAGAACATTAACATCTGAAAATGAACAGACTCATGAACTATTGTCTATCTATCTTTGAAGCCTCTAGAACTATGAGGGATGTTGGGATAAGACCCCTGATCATTCTAACAAAACTGAAATAACATGACAGAAATAACTGAGGGATCCTCTGGAAGCAAGGAGGCTCACCAAACTAATCTGGAACTCGACTGGATCAATGAAGCGTTGGTTAATTATCCTAGTTACCTATATCTATATCATAAAAGATACAGGCCAAATGGCGTCAGTACATGGAATGAACGAGCATGTAAGGGGAAATCTAAAACATGACATATGCTTGAACTGGAACTGAAGAAACAACTTACCTCGTCTCAACTCAACTCAAGAAAACCTTTTTAAAATGGCAAATGACAACTCAATGTATTGAAAAATACAATAATAACTCAGTTTGTATGTAAAGATACAAAATAACTCTATTTGGGAGCTTCTCTAATCGACAACCATCACTATGAGCTATGTGATGATACAACGTCTCGTCTACGTTGCCACAACTGTCTTATACCTTGCCGGGGTATAGAACTCCTCAACTAAGTGGATCCACTAAGCTATGCTTAAAAAGCAATAAGGAATCATCTAAAAAGTATGACCCTTTCTACCTACATTGGCTACATGGTTTATGAGAAATTTGAGTTATCCAAACTCGTCCCCATATCGGTGCTCAATACTACTCCCAAAATATGACTTAGATCATATGTTTAAAAATGTTTCCTCATCCTCAACTTTGAGATTATTACTCAAAAGATTTCTCTGAAAAGAGATAGTACTTAAAACTCCTCATAATCTCCTTTGGAAATCGGTGTTTCCCCTCATTTTAAATGTAAAAACATTTACTATTGGGAATACTTAGTTCCCATATATTCATTTTTAAAAAAAAAGCTCAACTTTACTCTTCCTCATATCAAGTACTCAAGTCTTTAAAACAAGTTTTAAAGGTTTTAAAAGACTTCTCAAAAAGACTCAAAAGAACTCTCAAGAATTTACTCTTAACTCTACCTTAAATTTAACTTATGAATTCAAGGGTTATGATTCATGTTATGAATGATCTCTCGATGTTTAGATGTATTTTAGAGTATTTAAAATCAATACGGAGTGAAGGTAAACTTTAAAAGAACTCAGACGAAAGAAAGTCGGAAGGGTAGAGAACATGGCGACCCTCGCGCATTGAGTGGCATGGGGCGCCAGCCCCTGAATTATTAAAGGTGGTTTGGGGCGCACTGAGTAGCGTGGGGAGCCAGCCCCTAAACTACTGAAGGTGGTTTGGGGCGCACTGAGTGGCACGGTGCGCTAGGACACAAACTATAGAACACTAATTGGGGCATACTGAGTGGCACAGTGCCCCATGCCCCTGCCCAGATTTCGACGAATTTCCTTGCTTCAATTTCATGTCTAACTCCTCTAGAATCAAACGATTCCCCTCAAACTCTTATGGATTCATAGACCCAACATAATTACAACGAAAACCACTCTAAATTACTCAAGAACAATACTCAAACACCATATCTTCATCGCAAGAACTCAACGAAAGCTCATACTTACAGAATAGATCACAAACTTCAAGAACTCATCAAGAATTTATCAAGAACTCAAATATACTCAATATTATGGATGAAATTTGAATAAGTAAAATCATTATTGGCATGTGGGTGAATGAACCCAACACTATGAAAACTTACATACCTCAATTTGGCGAAACAAATCCTCGATTTCCAAGTGATCTTGTTCGTTTCTTCCTTTTCTCCTTTTTTCTCTTCTTGAACTCCTCTCAAAACCCTAAGCGTAAATTAGGATTCTTAAACTAACCCAAATCATATTTGACCCCAAAATATTACTAAAAATCATTTTAATGTGATTCGGTAAGGAAAAGACCAAAGTACCCATCACTAATTTGGGTAACTTTCCTTAATTGGACATGTCGATTTCAAACGGGCATATCTTCCTCATACGAGCTATAAATTTAACAAACTCGGTGGAATTGGAAAGACGATTCCAAGACCTTTCATTTGATATCTCATGGGCCACCTAACTTGTAACACCCCGACTTTTCGGAACTCTAATTTAACTTATACCTTCGTGGAAAGACAAAGAGGGTGAGTAATAAATGAATAATGATGTGGTATGTCATATTTTAAGTGTTCAAGAGTTGTATCTCAAGTTTTGAAGTTAGGTAAGTGGAAAAATAAAAGTTTGTGAAAGTTATCGTAAGTTCCTTTTTAAAGATTTCACTGAAATTTGGATCAAGTATCTCAGAGTTTTCTCCCAATCTATAAAGATTTATGGGGTCCACAACCTATCAAATCAAAGGTCTACGAGTCTAGTTTCCAACGCATCAAACCTTTCATTGATGTGACTTCATAATAGAGAGATATTTGCATTTTCCCAAAACTCCGCAAGCAGGCACGTGAGGTGGGTCCCCTAGGTCGGTGGAACTTTATAAGATAGCATCTTCTTCACTTTTCATCAGGCCAGCTCGTAAGAAACCCACAAAAATCAGAGAATTACTACTCAAATCATCCTTTTGTGTTCATGATCTCTTCTTGGCTCTTTATCGAAAATTACCCTACGTCACGAGCTCGTCGTTTTAGTATTCATGGTGAATTGAGTGGTGTAGCTCCGTGGAGGTTGTGGAAGCAGGGTTTTTTCAGTGATTTAATATTATTCAAGTGTTCTGGGTGTGTAAAGAAAGTGGTGCGGACAGAGGTATTTTCAGCATAAATTATAAAGGAAAAGGTATGTTAAGGCTATTCCCTTCGTTCGGCATATTTCCTTAGAGTTTAGGAGTGATATAATAGGGTAGTTAATGTTGGTGATTTTGTGGATGTAATTGTGAGTTGTTGGATGATTTAGTGGTTATAAACCCTTATTTTAGAGACTCATAATCTGTTAAGAACGACCCTAAGTTAGGAACAACTTGGAGACTATTCATATATATTGTTTATAGCTAAATTGCTCGCCTTTAGCCTATTCAATTGTTTTTCGCCCTTGGGGCTATTGTGGTTAGTTGTTGAGCTATGAACTGCCTATGGGGGATATGATATTGTCTAAGAGGATTATGTTATCGCCTAAGAGGGTTGTGTGTTCCCCACGGGGTTATATTGATTCCAAAGAGTGTTATGTGTTGCCTACGGGGTTCTTTTGATGCCAAAGAGGGCTATGTGTTATCTACAGGGCTATGTTGATACAAAAGAGGGCTATGTGCAGCCCACAGAGCTATGAAATTGCCTAAGAGGGCTATGCGCTGCCTACAAGGCTATATCGTTGCCAAAAAGGGCTATGTGACTTCTTACAAAGACAAAGGGCTATCGATAGGGGTATATATATTGATTTGGCACCTTCTGGGCTTATGGGGGCCTAGGTAGGTGGTATATTGTTTATACCTGCTGAGCTTTGAGGGAATGGTTAGGTCGTTGTTTGATCATTTTTGTATTTTTAGATTCAGTAGTGGGTTAGCATGCTTATTTAAATTTTGATTTCCTTACCTGATTGCTTTTGGTATATTATGATACTTGCTCATTTAGTCTATAGCCTTTCATACTCTATACATTATTTTGTACTGACGCCCCATGGCCTGGGGGCGCTGCATTCATGCATGCAGATTTTGACAAACAACCCAATAGACCTCCTCAGCTGCAGGATTGACTTCTCTTCTGTTGGCTAGCCCCTTTCCTCCGAAGCTGCTAGAGTTGGGAGGTTTGTTAGCTTTTGTTGTATATATTTTTATGGGTAGGCTGGGGCCTGTCCCGCCAATCTTTACTACTCTTAGAGGCTTGCAGACTAGTGTGTAAGGTGTATAGCTACGTTATGGCCATGTTGGCATAGTTTGTTAGTTTGCTAAAGCTTGTGAGTTGTTTGATGTATTGTCTTGATATAAACCTGCTTCCAATTTTGGTATATAGATCATGATGGCCTCAACGGCTCAATCAGGACTTTTGTGCTAGTTGACTATTTCTTTATATGAACTCTTGGGAGTAGCTGTTTCTTTTATAGAATTGTTGATAGGGGCCTTGCCGGCTAAGTGCTTAGTTTTACGCCTAGATATACGTGTTTGTTTTCTTGATTGTGTGTGGCTGCTATGGGCTAATGGCAATTTTTTTAGCGGGGTCGGCTCGGGCCTGAGTTATGGCATTAGGAGCCAATTGTGCCCCTTGAATTTGGGGAGTGACAAACTTGGTATCAGAGAAACGTCGTATCCTAGGGAGTCTGCAAGTCGTGTCTAGTAGAGTCTTGTTTATAAATGTGTTGTGCACCACATTCAATAAGCAAGAAGCTACCGGGCATGTTAGAATGACTATCCTTCTTCTGCTCACCTCGTGCTATAGAGCGGTGTCTTAAGGGTTGAGGTTTCTGGCTTATAATTGATAATTGTATGCAGATAGAGATGGCTGACACCAGACAAATCACAATTATCCAGGAGCTAGATACAGCTGCAGGTGAGGGTACCGACACCACAGGTAGAGGTAGCCCATTGTGAGACCTAGGGGGAGATAGCTTCTAAGCTCACTATAGTTTCTCCACCGCTCGAAGAGCCTCCGAGGGCTATAGGACCCCCAGCTCCACCTACAGTACCACCTCTAGTTCCTCCTATTCCATTTGATCAGGATTTCAAGAGTGCAGTATATATGTTAGCACAATTAGTAGCTACACAGCGCCAACCAGTTGCGCCAGATGTTATCAGACCTTCTGAAGGGCCCAGAAATTTGAGAGTTTGTGAATTTCTTGCGTTGAATTCTCCACAATTTACAGGTACAGATCGAGGGAGGACGCTCATCACTTTGTTGATCAGCTTCATAGGACCTTCAGAGTCATGCATGCCTCAGCAACTGAGTCAGCTGAGTTAGCAGTATTTTGATTGCGTGATGTTGCAGTATTCTGGTACGAAAGTTAGGAGAGATCTAGGGGAAAAGATGCATCTCTACCCACTTGGGATAGCTTTACAAAAAATTTCATAGATTAATATTTGCCTCGAGAGATTAGGGATGCCCAGGTGGACCAGTTTCTGAACCTTCGACATGTGTAGCATGAGTGTCCGAGAGTACAGGCTGAGATTTGATTCATTGGCTAGATATACACCAGAATTTGTTGATACAATGCATGACAGGGTGCATAGATTAATGGGAGGGCTTGACTCAGACTATAACAACGGTTGTTCTGCCGCTGCACTAAATGATACTATGGATATCTCACAAATTCAGGTCTTTGCACAGGGAATAGAGGATCGCCGACATCTACAGTATATGAGTGAGAGGGTCTAGAGAGAGACAAAAGAAGGATAGGCCCACTAGTTCACATGGAGATTTTCAGGGTGGTCCCAAATCCTAATGTTCTAGTAGGCCACCTAGACCTCCACCACAACAGTTCCAGGGTAGTAGATTTGATCGTCAAGGATAGTCAAGCCCAGGTGAGGGGTGACGAGCATTAGGCTCTCAGTAGCAGAAGGGTTCAGGCCAGGCTAGGACAACCCCGTCGTGTTGCACTACTTCCGATAGGATGCATTTCGGGAGGTGCGGGCAGGGTTCCACAGGTTGTTATTCTTGTGGATAGGAGGGGCATGGGTGGAGGAACAGCCTGACCATAGGTCAGGGTGGTATAGGTCATTTGACTGGGTTAGTAGTAGGTTCCTCCTCATCAGCACAGTCTACAGGACGTGGACCCCAAACTTCAGCAGGTAGAGGCAGAGAGGGATCATCTAGTTCTGGTAGTGGCAAGAACTATACATATTCACTAGCCGACCGACAGGACTCATAGTCATCACCAGATGTTGTGACAGGTGCATTAATTGTTTGCTCCCATTGTGTTTATGCTTTGATATATCCTGGATCTACTTTGTCTTATGTTACTCCATTTATTGCGGGGAAGTTATGTATAGTAGCAGAGTCATTAAATTGACCCTTTATTGTATCTACAACATTAAGTGAGTCTATTATTGCCAGGAGAGTCTATCGATGTTGCACGGTAGAAATTATCAACTGTCAGACCTCTGTAGACCTGGTAGAGTTAGAGATGGTCGATTTTGACGTCATTATGGGTATGGACTGTTTAGCGTCTTGTTATGCTAATGTTGAGTGCCGGACAAAGATTGTTATATTCCATTTTCCAGGAGAGGCAATTCGGGAATGGAAAAGCGATACATCAATGCCAAAAGGTAGGTTTATTTCCTATCTTAAGGCGAGAAGGATGATTATTAAGGGTTGTATTTACCATCTTGTTCGCGTTCATGATATAGATGCAGAACCATCGACGCTTCAGACTATTCCGGTAGTTAATGAGTTTCTAGATGTATTTCTAAACGAGCTTCCTGGTATCCCTCCAGAACGGGAAATTAATTTTGCTATCGATATGCTACTAGGTACACAACCCATATATATCCCCTCTTATAGAATAACTCTTGCTGAGCTAAAGGAGTTGAAGGATCAGCTGAAAGATTTGCTTGATAAACGTTTTATCAGGCCCAATGTTTCACCATGGGGTGCACCAGTATTATTTGTGAGAAAAAAAATGGCTCACTGAGGATGTGTATCGATTATCGACAACTGAACAAGGATACTATAAAGAATAGATATCTCCTTCCGAGGATCGATGACTTGTTTGATCAACTACAAGGTTTTAAGTACTTCTCAAAGAATGATTTGAGATCAGGGTACCATCAAGTACGAGTTTCGGAGAAAGATATTCCAAAGATAGCTTTTAGAACTAGATATGGGCATTTTAAGCTTTTGGTTATGTCTTTTGGATTAACCAATGCCCCGGCAATGTTTATAGACCTGAGAATAGCATATTCAGGTCGTATCTAGATACATTTGTGATTGTACTTATTGATGATATTTTGGTCTATTCGCATTCAAAAGCTAAGCATGCAGATAATTTGCGAGCAGTTCTTTAGGTTCTTCGAGAGCAGGAACTTTACGTAAAGTTCTGTAAGTGTGAGTTCTGGTTAAGCTCTGTGGCTTTCCTAGGCCATATTATATCAGATGTGGGAATTATGGTTGATACACAGAAGATTGAGGCTGTAAAGACTTGGCCTAGACCAACAACTCCAATAGAGGTTCATAGTTTCTTAGGGTTAGCTCGGTACTACAAAAGGTTTGTAAAGGGGTTTTCTTCACTTTGAGCACCACTAATAAAGCTGACTCAGAAAGTAGTTAAGTTTCAGTGGACTGAGGCTTGCGAGCATAGTTTCCAAGAGTATGGAGGGTTCAGAGGGCTATGCAGTGTACTGCGATGCTTCTAGTATTGGGTTAGGATGTGTTCTGATGCAACATGGTAAGGTGATCGCATATGCTTCAAGGAAATTGAGAAAACATGAGAAGAACTACCCAACTCACAACTTAGAGTTGGTTGCGGTTGTGCATGCACCGAAGATCTGGAGACACTATCTATATGGAATTCATGTGGACATTTTCACAGATCATAAGAGACTTCAGTATATCTTTAGATAGAAAGAATTGAATCTTCGACAACGTCGATGGCTTGAGTTACTGAAAGACTACTACGTAGATATTTTATATCATCCAGGGAAGGAAAATGTGGTAGTTGATGCCCTCAGTCGTAGATCAATGGGAAGTTTATCATATTTAGGTGTTGAGAGGCATGAATTAGCTCGAGAACTTCATCAATTAGCTAGCTCGGGAGTCAAATAGAAGAAGCAAGTGATAGTGGGGTCAGAGTGCAGAACACAATTGTATCATCTTTAATCATGGAAGTGAAGGCACGACAGCATAAGGATCCCTACTTAGAGCAGCTCAGAGGCAAAGTTCATAATAAGGAATTGTTAGCCTTTGATATAGCAGGAGATGGAGTCCTCAGATATAGAGGACGACTATGTGTTCCAAATTGGTAGGGCTTCGACAACAGATTATGGTAGAGGCACACCATTCCTAATATTCTATTCACCCAGGATCGATAAAGATGTACCATGATATTAAAGAAATATATTGGTGGCACGAGATGAAGAAGGATGTTGTTGAGTTTGTGGCACACTGTTCTCATGGCAGGTTAAGGTTGAGCACCTGAAGCCTGCTGGGCTGGTCCAAGAGATATCCATTCCTTTATGGAAGTGGGAGGTAATTAATATGGATTTTATTACAGGGTTACCTCGATCGCGGCGTAAGTTTGACTCTATTTGGGTAATTGTTGATTGGTTAACAAAATCAGCCCATTTCTTACCGGTCAAGACTACTTTCACAGCTGAAGATTATGCAGGGCTTTACATCCGAGAGATTGTTAGGTTGCACAGCTTCCTAATATCTATTATCTCAGATAGAGGAGCACAATTTACCGCTAACTTCTGGGAGTCTTTCCAAAAAGGATTAGGGACGCAAGTTAATCTCAGTACAGCCTTTCACCCTCGGAAAGATGGCCAAGCTAAACGCACCATTTTAACACTTGAGGACATGCTACGGGCATACATGCTAGACTTTAATGGAAGTTAGGATGACCATTTACCTTTTATTGAGTTTGCATATAACAATAGTTATCATTCTAGCATCAAAATGGCACCTTATGAGGATTTGTACTGTCGAAAATGCAGATTCCCTATTGGTTGGTTTGAGATAGGTGAGTCAGGGTTGGTTGGACCCGACTTTGTATAACAGACAATTGAGCGGGTTAAGCTCATCCGAGAACGCTTATTGACTTCTCAAAGTCACCAAAAGTCATACTCAGATGTACGGTGAAGAGATTTAGAGTTTTGTGTTGATGACTGAGTATTCTTAAAAGTCTCACCTATGAAGGGTGTTATGAGATTTGGAAAGAAAGTCAACCTTAGTCCAAGATTCATTGGGTCATACTGGATCCTTCAGAGGATAGGACAAGTGGCTTATGAGTTAGAGTTGCCATCGGGGCTAGAATCGGTTCATTCGGTATTCCATATATTGATGCTACGGAAGTGCATATGAGACCCTTCTATGGTTGTCCCTGTTAGGGATGTTCAAATCACAAAAGAGTTGTCCTATGAGGAACTCTAGTTGCAATATTAGATCGACAGGTCCAAAGGTTGAGGACCAAAGATGTGGCTTCTGTTAAAGTACTGTGGAGAAACAAAAATAGGGAAGAGGTGACATGGGAAGCCGAGGATGGCATAAATCCAGATATCCTCAGCTGTTTTAGATCCCGAAGTGGTAAAAATATCAATCTTGATTAGCACAATGAGGGAGGATACCCATTTAGTTTTTTTTATTGTTGCTTATTATTGTTGTTGTTGTTGTATTTTGCTCGTACTATTATTGCGGAGCTTCGGTGCTTAGCTATTTGTATCGTCCTGTGAGGTGCTTAGGTTGGAATCTTCAGCATTTCACGTTCCTGGATATCATGGGTATAGAGGACACTTTGCCAAAATTTTAGAAACTAGTAAGGACTTAACCACGTGGCTTAGATTTTTCATTCGAGGACGAATGTTTCTAAGGGGGGAGGATGTAACACCCCGACTTTTTGGAACTCTAATTTAACTTGTACCTTCGTGGAAAGACAAAGAGGGTGAGTAATAAATTAATAATGATGTGGTATGTCATATTTTAAGTGTTCAAGGGTTGTATCTCAAGTTTTAAAGTAAAGTAAGTGGCAAAATAAAAGTTGGCGAAAGTTATCGTAAGTTCCTTTTTAAAGATTTCTCTGAAATTTAGGTCAAATGTCTCAGAGTTTTTCTCCCAAACTATAAAAATTTATGGCTCCCACGACCTATCAAATCGAAGGTCAACAAGTCTAGTTTCCAACGCATCAAGCCATTTGTTGATGCGACTTCAGAATGAAGAGATATTCACGTTTTTGCTAGATTGCGTGAGAAGGCACGTGAGGTGGGTCCCCTAGGTAGATGGAACCTTATAAGATAGCATCTTTTTCACTTTGCATCATGCCAGCTCGTAAGAAACCCACAAAAATCAGAGAATTACTCCTCAAATCATCCTTGTGTATTCATGATCTCTTCTTGGCTCCTTATCAAAAATTACCCTACGTCGTGAGCTCGTCATTTTGGTATAGTTATCATGGTGAATTGAGTGGTGTAGCTCCGAGGAGGTTGTGGCAGCAGGGTTTTTTCAGTGGCTTGATATTATTCAAGTGTTCTGGGCCTGTAAAGAAAGTGGTGCGGACATAGGTATTTTCAGCATAAATTATAAAGGAAAAGGTATGTTAAGGCTATTCCCTTAGTTCGGCATATTTCCTTAGAGCTTAGGAGTGATATAATAGGGTAGTTAATGTTAGTGATCTTGTGGATGTAATTGTGAGTGGTTAGCTGATTGAGTGGTTATAAACCCTCATTTTAGGGACTTATAATCTGATAAGAACGACCCTAGGTTAGGAACGACTTGGAGACTATTCATATATATTGTTTATAGCTAAATTGCTCACCTTTAGCCTATTCAATTGTTTTTTGTCGCCCTTAGGGCTATTTTGGTTAGTTGTTGATCTATGAACTGCCTATAGGGGCTATGATGTTGTCTAAGCGGACTATGTTATTGCCTAAGAGGGATATGTGTTGCCCACGGGGCTATATTGATGCCAAAGAGTGTTATGTGTTGCCTACGGGGATCTTTTGATGCCAAATGGGATATATGTTGCCTACAGGGCTATGTTGATGTAAAAGAGGGTTATGTGCAGCCCACGGAGCTATATTTGTTCCTAAGAGGGCTATGCGCTGCCTACGAGGCTATATCATTGCCAAAAAGGGCTATGTGACTTCTTACAAAGACAAGGGGCTATCGATAGGGGTATATAGACTGATTTGGCACCTTCTGGGCTTATGGGGGCCTAGGTAGGTGGTATATTGTTTATACCTGCCGAGCTTTGAGGGCTTGGTTAGGTTGTTGTTTGATCATTTTTGTATTTTTAGATTCAGTAGTGGGTTAGCATGCTTATCTAAATTTTGATTTCCTAACCTGATTACTTTTGGTATATTATGATACTTGCTCATTTAGTATATAGTCTTTCATACTCTATACATTATTTTGTACTAACGCCCTATGGCCTGAAGGCGCTGCATTCATGCATGAAGGTCTCAGCAGAGACCTCCTCAACAGCAGGATTGACTTCTCTCATGTTGCCTAGCCCCTTAGAGTTGGGAGGTTTTTTAGATTTTGTTGTGTATATTTTTATGGGTAAGCTAGGGCCCTGTCCCACCAAACTTTACTACTCTTAGAGGCTTGCAGACTAGTGTGTGGGGGTGTATAGCTACGTTATGGCCATGTTGACCTAGTTTATTGGTTTGTTGAAGTTTGTGAGCTGCTTGATGTATTGTCTTGATAAATACATGCTTTCAGTTTTGGTATAGAGATCATGGTTGCCTCGACGGCCCAATCAAGACTTCTGTGCCATTTGGATATTTCTTTATATGAACTCTTGGGAGTAGCTATTTCTTTTATAGATCTATTGACAGGGGCCTTGCCGGCTGAGGGCTTAGTTTTACATCGAGATATACTTGTTTGTTTTCTTGATTGCGTGTAGCTGCCATGCGCTAGGAGCAAATGGTTCAGCAGGGTCAGCTCGGGCCTGAGTTTTAGCATTAGGAGCCAGTTGGGCCCATTGATTTTGGAGCGTGACATAACTCATCATGTACTGAAAGTTATGGTCGTTTGAAGTTGACCCAAAACTCACAACTTAAGCATAACTTGTAAAATTTCAGATTTGGCTCTTTCCAAATTAATTCTTTCTAAATTTAGCTCTTTCTAAGGCAAGATGTTACAATATATCCCCCTTGGAAACATTCGTCCTCGAATGAGATCACTCCAAGTAGACTAGGGGTGACAACATCTAACACCCAGCTAAAACACCCAACATGCAATTTAACACAACATTTCAACTTAAAAAGTACCAAGGAAAGAATAAGTACCTTGATTGGGAATTTCTCCAGGCTCAAAGAGATGTGGGTAAATCTTCTTCATATCCTCCTCAGCCTCCCAAGTAGCTTCCTTAACAAACTGGTTCCTCCATAAAACCTTGACTGGTGCAATCTCCTTGGTTCTCAACTTGCGAACCTGATGACGATCAAGTATCTCAATGGGAATCTCCTCATAATATAGGTTGTCCTTAATACCAATATTTGTTGTTAGTATTATAAGTGAAGGGTCGCCCATACACTTCTTCAACATAGAAATGTGAAACACCGAATGGACTGCTGCTAACTCTGACAGTAGCTCCAACTCGTAGGCTACATTTTCAATCCTCTTAGATATCTTGTAAGGACCAATATACCAGGGACTAAGCTTCCTCTTCTTGCCAAACCTCGTGACACACTTCATGGGTGAAACCTTCAAATAAACTCAATCGTCCACCTCAAACTCCAAGTCTCTTCTCCTACCATCTGTATAGGATTTCTGACGACTCTACATTGTTTTTAACCTTTCTTGAATAGTCTTCACTTTTTAACCATATTTGGTAATGTTCACCAGTCAAAGTGAATGATGGATTTATAGGTAGGTGGTTGAATGTCATTTGTGTTGTAGGTTAAAAAAATTTGGTCTTGTAAGCTCAACTGGCTCTGATACCACTGTAAAAACAGAAACACTCAAGAAACTGAATTGAAGAATAAAAAATAGAGTGAACTTATGAAATTTCAGCTATTCATTAATTTGCAAAAATACTGAATTTATACAAGGAAAAAATCATATCATTTCCTATCTAGTAGCCACTTAGAAAGTGGATGGAAAACTGAATAAGAACATGTGCCACTAACAGCCATAAAAGGGCCACTAACTTCAGAAAGTTAAGCAACTAAAGTTGACTAAGTCTAGCTTGAAAATAGGAAGCACTAAACTGAAATAAGTAAAAAAAACAGTAAAAATAATAAGCTGGAAAAAAATGTCAATTGTCTAACAAAAGCACGTCTACAAACAAAAAACGAAAAAATAGTGAACCAAAAAGAAGCAAGTTAAACCAAATCTCTCTTTCTAGTAATCACCACTTACGATACTTGGTTTTTGTGTTATTAACTTGAGATTATAGGTGGATAAATTTCCATTTGCTGCATATGAAAACACTGCTAATGAAGTAATACTCTAATGGTTATTGATTCTTTCTTCTTCTTTTTTAAACTGTGGTTATTGATTCCAGGTAGAGCTGTTAAGATTAAAAGTTGTATGTTCAATTTCTATTGACGTCCAAGTGATTGTTCAACTTAGTTGTTGATAATACTCCTTTTACTGCGTGCAAGAATATTGACTTGCACCAAACGATACTTTGTTTTCAATCCACACTGGCTTGGAGAGGATTTAACTAGTCTGTAAAGATAATTTATAGTAGTGTATAGTCTAACCTATAATAGCAGACTTGTTATCGTTCTTACCGTATTATTTGTTACACTTTGTTCGGATGATTGTTACATATTGTTTCATATGTATCATATTGTATTGTATTATGTTGTATTGTATTGTTTTAATGAATATAGTGTTTGGATAGATTGTATTGTTCTCCGTCGTTACATAATGTCACGCATTCATAATTTGAGTGATAAACCTACAAGAAAAGTAGGATACGGGGTTACGGGGTAGAGCTATTATGAAAAGGTAGGATAAATGATGAAATATGATTATTAAATAATAAATAAATATAAAATGAGAAGAAAATATTAAGGTAACGACGCGATCACACCAAATTGGTCGTTACATAAAATTGGTCTTTTTAATGTTACCTAACGATGGATTTAAACGATACGATACAATAGAATTTAAGTAATAGTTAAAACAAACATAATATTTAAACTAACAAATACAATACAATGCGTAACAACCATCCAGACAAGTTTTTAATGTTTACCCAAACATAGGCCCCTATAGGAATGTTTTGCCCAAGATTTCGAATGCAGTGTTAATGAGTGAAAAGTTCCAAAAAGAAAAACAATAGAACTTAAATTCAAGTCATACATTGTTTGGGTACAACTTGATGATTCAAGTCATATATGACAAGAAAAGATATGTCTCATCAAGTGTAGTATTATGAGGTCACATCGAACTAATATTCTAAGCCACGCTTGTGCAATTAAGTTCTCTATTTCCATGTTAACTATGTAAAAAGAAAAGTATCACTAAGTAAGACTTCATAAACCTGACATCAAAAGATGTGTATTACATCAAGTGAAGGATGGGAGCTCATACTAGATGAGATCATTATTTATGATTCGAAGTTTAAGATAGAGGAAAAAACCCCAAAAGTTATGGTTTGGATATCCTTTCCAAAGCTATTGTTGACTAAGAATGTGAAGGAATCCTTATTTTATTGGCATTTGTTGTGGGTACGGCTACACACCTAATCATGACTACAATTAATAAGAGTATACCATGTGGTGCGAACAGTAATGCCCTCGTTGACTTGATGTCTAATTTACCAGACCATGTTCAAATGGACATTGATGGTGAGCTTTTCAGGGCTATTTGAACTGTGAAGGTATATATTCAATATGTCAATGTACCTAAATATTGTACAGATTGTGAGTTACAAGGTCTATACATGTGTGGACTTATGCACCCAGAACTAAGGCATAAGAGACCTGACTTGTAAAAGGATGAGTTCAAAGATATTGTTGACAAGAAGGAACAAATTTGTGTAACACCTCGTAAATTATATGCTAATGATCCAAATCATTTGTCCTGAGCATATCAAATTAGACCGGGTGATATCCTACTTGTACATTTGTGTTAAGATTCATTCCTAAATGTGAGAAGTGTATCGAATGTGGTTTAAGGTCACTCTAACACCAAGTCAAGTTCAAAGCTTCTCAACCAATTGAGTTTTTGTACGAGATCTAACTACCATAACTCTCCGAATATGAAGATTTAGCTTACCCATCAAGTTAAAAGTCTATGAGTCTCCTTTCTAACGCCATTGACTGTTTGTCAATCCGAGTCTAGAGTAAAATGTTGTGACTAATTTACCATAGATGCTTCAACAAGGCAGTATGTGACGTCTAGTGTGACGATCCATCAGACTTGGACATCACACATGATCAGTAGGGCCATTTATGGCATGTTTTGACAGCCTAAGTGACGGCCCATCATGGAAGCCATGTTTTCAAAGTATTTTCTATGAATAAGTTAACGTTAGTATGAAACCCTATGTTCTATATTCTTTATGAAAACCCAAAAACTCTACACAAAAGTATCTAATTTCCATGATAATCCTTCACCCTATTAGTTCTATAGATTTCCTCTATGAAATTACGAATGATAATGAAATTAAAGACTTCTATCTTGAAAATTGTATCCAATGATCTTCTAATGACTTCTTAATAATTTTTAATAGTTTCTTGATGAATTCTTGAAAATTATTATTTTATAAACCCTAGAATTATGAACTGTGATTTTTCTCAAATATAAATCTTACGATGCTATCATATGTTTTCTTGACTACAATATTATGATATGATATATGTCTCTCATGAATGCAAAGCTATGATATATGAAATGTAACCTCATGACGTGATGATATGAATGAAGTTTATGAACTACGATCCTTGAATATTATGAATATGAGTCTTCGGACTAATCCATGAACACATGAGCATAAGGGAGCTAAATAGTTAATCGAGAAGGCATAAGTCAAAATAATGAACGTTTGAAACTACGTTTGCCGACATGGCTTAAGGATCGTACCGTTAATTCGGGTGATTCCTTCTTTTATGCTCCCGATAAGGGCTAGTTTTGTATCCACATGATATGCACATACGTCTCATACCCAACAAGGTATGAGATGACTTAGTTGATTGATCGAGATCAGACTCCATACACTCACATGTTGATTTATCTCAGTTACACTACTAGACTCCCATGAAAAACTAAAATATAATGAAAGAGATATCCCTTAGGCAATCTGAATAACTTCATCTCTTAAACTTCATATGATATGATTATGACTATGTTAAATGTTTCTACTGGTCTTGATATGTATGTTTATATATGTTTCATTCTACCATTTTACATACAATACTATTATGTTCTTTCTGTCGAGGGGTGCTTCATCTTTTTGTTGATGCAAGTTTAGGTATACATTTGCATGATCAGACACTCTCTATGTTTCATATCTTTTGTGAAATTTTGGTATAACTTCAGAACTACATATACTCTTTGGTCTAATTACCTGTGAAATAAGTATTGTAGGAGGCATAAACCACAAGTAGTAGAATAGAGGGGTGGACCACAAGTGTGGAAAGTTATACTACAAGATAAAGATTTCTTTATCAAGAAATTTAGTGGAACCTTGAGAAGGGCATGTTAGTGTGTGGTACGATAAGGACACAGTTAGGGGCTTTGCATTATCTTCTTTCTACTTCTCATGATCAAAATTAAGTGTATTCAGTATAATTATTGTTTAATGAAGATGTACAATATTATGAGGTATTAGCTACTAATTTTAGTGAAGAGACTCGCAATGATATTTTGTAATATATGTATTACTGATTATAGATATACACACATTATTGTCAAATTCTTAGAGGGATACATACCTTTGACTAAATTATAATATTTTAAGATGAATCCATCTTTCAAGAGGTAGCTACAAATGTAATATTGATGAGTCATATCAAGGTCACTTAGGAATTGGTTCTTTCACTTTTGTGTTAAGAATGAAGAGGGAGATTTGTTATACGTTAGACTACTTGAAGATTGTACTGTTATTGAGATTGAGGTTAAGGCTATCGGGGTGGGATTAGACTATTATGTATAGAATAGTTTAACTCCACTGATCATAAAAATTGATTCATTAACAACTCAAAAAGTTTTAAATGAAATTTGAGAGGTTCCATGACCAATTGCATGGGATGTTAAATATAATAAACAACAAATGCAGAATAATGAAATGGAGGCGGTGCACACACTCAGAGAGAAAAATACACTTACAGACTTTTTCACTAGCCATGTAGATCATTTTATAGGTACTAATAGACAATAATTTCATGGCATGCAAGAGATTTCATAAAAAATTCAAGCAATTGTACAGTTAGAGAAAGAGAATATTCCTAATTTTCATAAAAGGAAATATCAAAACAAAACATTCAAGTTACAGGAAGAGGGAAAAGGATGAGCTTCAGATAATCATCATAAGAAGATTTGATTAAAATTACATAAACTAACTAAGATTCACAACATCGAAAATATTTTCCTTGATAAAAATTGGAGTACAACGCCTGAAATTCTTTATCTTAAATAGTGATATCAACTCTTGTGAGGTTCAACCTATTGAGTTAATGAAACAAAGGTTGCATAATAAAGAAATTTAAGAGGAAATTGAAGGGTGCTAGTAAATTATTGTGAAAAGGCTTGAATAAAAATTTAATGTTTGTTCCAGATTTGCAATCAGAAATGATAATCAATTTCAAGTCAACCAGAGTGTGATTTTAAGAGAATTTCGTCTATCACATACCTCTGAATATATCTTAAAACTACATCATTCAAGTTGAAGGAGTATTCAATGGTAGTGAGTCATTGCATTAGTGAGATATTTGATGTCTATGACTATATCACGAATTTGAATGTGTTTTGGTTCTTAGTTGTATAGTTGGAGGTGGGTAAGCTATGAAGGAGGTTCTCTTGATCAGCGTCTCATCGAAATGTTGAAGATGGCGCCTTCAGAATTTTTAGTGTGATGGAGACCCGACTAACTGAAAATGAAAGACTAGGACTTCTCATTTTTAGCTTTTATTTTATTTTTATTTTAGTTGGTTTCGTAATTTTTTTATTTTCGATTTTGGGCCACCTAAAATTATGTGCATATTTTCTTCTCTAATAACTAGCCCAATTTTTTGAGCTACTTCAATTAAAAAATCTCAAAGAAATATATATATATATATATATATAAGCCTGTTTGGCCATGCGATATGAAATTATGATTTGAAATCATGAGATGGAGTTGAAGTTTTGTTTGGACATGCGATTTAGACTTTTTATGTTGTATGTTTTCTCATAAATATAAAAACCCAGAAGTTGTAAAACTATTAAAATTGTCCCAATTATTTATACAATCTTACCAAATAAACAAAAGTTTAAAAAATCCCATAAATACACTATCACAAAATTATTCTGTAAAAATACAATATTTATTGATCAAACTTTAATTCAATAAAAACATTTAAAACATATATAAGTTTTGGTGTACTAGTCTTTAATATAGCCCTCCCACAACATAGTACGGACAATTTTCTCATGTTGAACTTGCATTACTCGTTCATATGATTAAGAAGACGAACCAACATTGTTTCTTTGAGTCATTTGTTGGTCAATTTGGTTGGTAAATAAATTTGATAAAAAATAATGAATTTGGTGAATATAAATGGTAAAGTAAAAATTGATTTGAAGTAATAATAAATTCTATGTTAGTGAGAATACTCATTATATGAGATGTAAATGGTTTAAAAAGTAATGATATGAATTATAAATTTTATTTATATATGAAATAAATGGTTAGTAGATATATGGGGTTGTTTTTACAAAATATAAATTTCTTGGTCAATTTTTTTATTTGAAAAATCCCAAATCATTATTTGAAATTCTCAAATCATGTTTTTTTTGGAGAATATGAGATTTTATCTCATGATATGAAATAATGAGATGAAATCGGTGTGAAATCGCATGTCCAAACGGTGATTTCAATATCGCATGTCCAAACGCCTTCTAAATATCTTTTTGTGCTGATGTTATTATACAAAGATAGAGTTTTTTCTTATGATTTCTTCATCTATTTTTTTAGTTCATTTATTTTGGGGAAAAAGAACAAATATACCTCTGAACTAACGTAAATGGTATTTAAATACCCTTTATTATATTTTTAGGACACTGATGACTTTATCGTTCAAATTTTGGGTTGTATATACCCTTTGATTTAACGGAGAGACACGTGTCATAATCTTAACGATCTATAAAAAAATTATTTTATTTTTTATCCTTATTTTAAAAGCCAACCCAAAAACCCACCAGATAATTATAACCCGAGAAAAAAAAACCTCAAAAGACCCAATCCCAAATAAACTCCATTTTTCTTTTCTTCATAATAAAATCAACCAACTGCAACCAATTACCACCCCCACGCCGAAACTTCAAGACACCACCGCGACTCATCTTTTTCGACAAAGCTCCACAAACCAAATCACTTTTAATAGCTAATTAACTCAGCCCCTCCCTCGCTCCGGCGAAATCAGTGATGCAACGACCCTTCGGCCACCATAAAACCTGACCATCTTGAACCCGTCTCTCCTTCATCGTTGTCCCAGTAGCACCAACGAACAGAACCAACAAACTTCAAATGAATTTATAATCACAAAAGTTATATCCTTTTTTTGCCTTAGTGAATTTCGAATTTATAAACAATTGGGAGTTGTCGATTTTTAGTAGCCGGTGATGATTTAGTAATCAAAACCTCTCACTAATATCTCACGAGTTCAAAATAAATCGATAAGTCTCTTTGTCCTTTCTCTCATCTTCCCCCTATCCTTTTTGAAATCAAAGATATGATTATTGTCTCACTTTTGTGCTACCTTCATCAGGTTTATCGATTACATAAGAGATGAGCATATATACTTAGGGGTTTTTTTCGGTTATAATATGGGTGCGGGTCGTTCTGTTTGTGGAGCTTCCGTCGGAGAAGATGAAGTCACAATGGTGTGGTGGAGTTTCTGTGTTGATCTATTTCGTGGGGGTGTTTGGATGGTGGAACAATGAAGAAAGGGAAAATGGGTTTATTTGGGTGTGGGTCTTTTGGGGTTTTGTAACACCCCTAAAAAAAAAATGAAATAGGATAATTAGAGCTTCACATGAGTGTTAATAGTTGATATACTTGTATAAAGGGTTGGTAAATTCCCCCCTTGGCTAATTAAATGTTTGGCATTTATTTTAAGTTGTTTTTATTATTTTAGGTATATTAGATCATTTAATTGAGGGTTATAACTTTATTCTTCAAATTAGAATTTTTCAAAATCATCCTCTCTCTAAAAACACTCTCTAGTTCAAGGAAGAAGAAGATGTGGGCAACTAGGGTTTCGAATTGAAGGTTTCTTGCATCAAATTTTCGTGGGTTTTCTCAATACTAAGGTATGGTGGCTCTTTATCTAAAGCTAGTTTTCTCTTTAGAACCAATTTCAAAGGGTTTTCAAATTCTCAAAAGTTAT
>JAJOOR010035062.1:0-18050 GCA_036250505.1 Solanum acaule | reverse complement strand
ACAACAACAATAACAACAACAACAACAAACAATAACAACAACAAATAATAATAAGAACAACAACAATAAACAACAACAACAACAAGTAATAATAATAATAATAATAACAACAACAACAATAAACAACAACAAATAATAATAATAATAACAACAACAACAATAAACAACAACAAATAATAATAATAAGAACAACAACAACAACAACATTAATAATAATAATAATAATAATAATAACAACAACAACAACAACAACAACAAACAATAACAAGAACAATAACAACAACAACAATAATAATAATAATAATAACAACAACAACAATAACAACAACAACAACAAACAATAACAACAACAAATAATAATAAGAACAACAACAATAAACAACAACAACAACAATTAATAATAATAATAATAATAACAACAACAACAATAAACAACAACAAATAATAATAATAATAACAACAACAACAATAAACAACAACAAATAATAATAATAAGAACAACAACAACAACAACATTAATAATAATAATAATAATAATAATAACAACAACAACAACAACAACAACAAACAATAACAAGAACAATAACAACAACAACAATAATAATAATAATAATAACAACAACAACAATAACAACAACAACAACAAACAATAACAACAACAAATAATAATAAGAACAACAACAATAAACAACAACAACAACAAGTAATAATAATAAGAACAACAACAATAAACAACAACAACGACGACGATGATGATGATAACGATGACTATGATGATGATGATGATTGTCATGACCCAAACCATCGTGATTAGCACCCAAACTAACTCTTCGGTGGAAGAACCATTACTACTAACCAACTAACCCCAAAAATAAACATTTAAAGATACGAAAGTAGGTTTAAATGCAGAAATAAAGTGGAGTTCTCATAAACTCTGAAAGTTTAACAAAACCATTACCAAACATTGCGGAAAACACCCCTAGAATTTGAAAATCGATGTACCAAAACTCTACTAACGATAAGTCTAAGAACAAGGGGTACAACTCTGAAACTAAACAAGCAAATATCTAAAGTACTGGTCTAAGTTCGAACAAAAATGGACTAAACAGAATGAGAACCCATGGCAGCGGGGAAGAATTGGCTCACTCTTAAATTCGGTCTCGATCAGTGATCTCCTAAATGAGGTCTATCCATAGCCGCCTAAAGATGTCATGTACTCAACAAAGAAAGAGCAAGTGCAGTATTAGTACACAACCACAATGTAATGATAGGATCACACGGTTACTCCCATAAGCATAATATACGAAGACAATCACAATATAATAAGCATACATAAATGGAACATAATTCAATTATCATTTTAGGAGCAATGTACAATTCCACATTCTCAATAGCAATAGATTTAATCAACACAATTGTCCTTTCATGGAACCCATACCCAAACTGTTAGTGTGTCAGAACGTGACACCCGATCTAATGCATGTGTCGGTACGTGACACCCAATCCCAATTAGTGTGTTGAAACATGACACCCGATCCAATGTATGTGTCGGAATGTGAAACCCGTTCAAATCACCACAACCACAATCACAATCACATCCATAACATACAAGACTCAAATCATACAATCATTTCATTAGGTTCGTTTCCACGTTTCACTATTCACAAACACGCATGCATACAATATGGAAATTAATCGACATACATTACACAAATAGGAAATCAGACCATCACCTACCTCGAAACCAAACTTGAATCCTCCTAAGACACTTGATCCTTCCCTTTCCAAATTCTTTTCGCTTGTTCTTGGTCTACAAACGAATAATTTAACGCAAGACAAAACCCATGATCCTAAGGTGTAGCTAGGGCTTTTTCCCACCATCAACTTCATATCAAAATCCTTCCCCATTGATAATTACTCATAATTCTAAGTTCTACGGATCAAAAAATTGATTAGGGGAGTAAAATTCTTACCTTTAGCACCAAAAGTGATGGAAAGCTGTCAAGAATTCTTCTTGGGTCGTCTCCTAACCCTTTAGAACGAAGTTTGCAAAAAAATAACAAAATTGAGGTTTTTCCTCGACTTAAGTTGTGACTATCCCGCTGCAGCGAGACCCATCCTGTCACAACGGCCCCATCCCGCCCTAGTGGCTTGCACAAGACAGAGAGTCGGAAACTGAGTTCCAAACTCCCATACAATACACCTTCAACCCTTGACGTTCAAAAACTACTCGTTCACGCTAAGATCATTTTCAGGACCTCTACTCGCTTGAATTTGATTCTGTAAAGTTGTACGTTTTCCTTTACGTCTTAGCTATCTATTCATGTGATCAAATTCACAATTAGATCTCTCATTCATTGCCAGATTTCCCTAGACCTCACATGACTCAGATTTCATCCAAATCTGGACTTGGCTAGGAATTCCCAAATTACTACCCAAAAGTTTTATGGCCCAAATTCTTTCCCCATTGACTTTTCCCTAACAGTGGAATCAGGTCGTTACAATAGATACTAATTTACCCATCACTCGTCCCCGAGTGATCAACTAGGAAAGACTGGCTAAAGTAAGGGTAGAGTAGTACATGAATCGTCGAATAATTGGGGATATTTGTCTCACATGTCCTTGGTCTCCCAAGTAGCTTCCTCAACCGGTCGATGCTTCCATTGAACTTTCACAGACTTTATCTCCTTGGTCCTTAGCTTTCGAATATTGCGATCAAGAATCACAACCGGTTCCTCCTCATACTGAAGGTCTTTGTCTAACAAAATTGAGTCCCATTTTATGATATAGTCCTCGTCCCCATGGTACTTCTTCAATATTGATGCATGACCGAATGAACTCCAGATAATTTAGGAGGTAAAGCCAACTTGTAAGCCACTGGCCTTACACGGTCAAGAATTTCTAATGGTCCAATGTATCGAGGACTAAGCTTGCCCTTCTTACCGAATCTCATCAACCCTTTCATGGGTGACACCTTAAGAAGAACTTTCTCCCCAGTCTGAAATGACATGTTTCTTACCTTATGGTCTACATACTTTTTCTGTTGACTTTGGGCTACTAGGAGCTTAGCTTGAACACTTCTTACCTTATCTTGATCATCCTTCACCAAGTCAACCCCCAAAGGTTTCACATCTCCAGCCTTAAACCATCATATGGGTGATCTACATCATCTCCCATAAAGTGACTCAAATGGTGCCATATCAATGCTAGAGTGGTAACTGTTACTATAGGAGAACTCACACAATGGTAGGAATTTATCCCAATGTCCTCCAAAGTCAATCACACATACCTTCAACATGTCCTCTAACACTTGAATAGTTCTTTCTGACTTCCCGTCTGTCTGCGGACGGAAGGTTGTGCTAAAGGTGAGTTCAGTATCCAACTCCTCATGCAATTTACCCCAAAACTTGAATGTAAACTGCGTACCACGGTCCGAAATAATACAAAGGGGTACTCCATGCAGCCTCACTATCTCCTTCACATACACCTTAGCCAATTGATGCGTATTATAGTCTATTCTGACCGAAATGAAATAGGTTGACTTGGTCAACCTGTCAACCACTACCCAAATAGAATCAAACTTCCCCAAAGTCTTAGGGGAGACCAACCACGAAGTCCATAGCTATCATTTCCCACTTCCATTCTGGAATTGGCATTCTTTGAAGAAAACCTGCAAGCCTTTGATGCTCATATTTTACTTTCTGGCAGTTTTGGCACTTAGCCATAAACTCCGCTATATTTTTCTTCATGCCACGCCACCAATAAAGTTGCTTCAAATCTCGGTACATCTTGGTCAAACCCAGATGAATGGAATACCACGAACCATGGGATTCTGTCAATAATTTCTAGATCAAGTCATCCACTCGAGGAACACAAATTCTTCCCTTAAATCTAAGCACACCCTCCACATCAAGCACCATATCGTGTGCCTTACCAGACACTGACTTCTTTCTAAGCTCATTTGATTTCTCATCCTCAAACGGTTTGGCCTTGATCTCCTCAATGAAGGTGGCCTTAACCTCAATTCTAGCTAACACCCCACCTTTTTCTAAGATGCCCAACTACATGAACTTAGACTCCAATGTTTGAATTTCCTTAGCCAAAGGTCGCTTGGTCATACACAAGCAAGCTAGACTACCCATACTCACCGCCTTCCGGCTTGATGTGTCTGCCACCACGTTAGCCTTACTCGGGTGATACTAGATGGTCGCATCATAGTCCTTGAGTAACTTCATCCACCTTCGTTGTCTCATATTTAAATCCTTTTGAGTGAATACATGTTGTAGGCTACGGTGGTCCGTAAATACCTCACACTTAACACCATAAAGATAATGCCGCCAGATCTTAAGGGCAAATACTACCACTGCCAACTCCAAATCATACGTCGGGTAGTTCCTCTCATGTACCTTCAACTATCACGATGCATAAGCTATGACATTCTTACCCTGCATCAACACAGCACCCAAACCCGAATGCAAAGCATCACAATAAATAATGAAATCTTTACCTTCCACTGGTAGTGCAAGAATATGTGATATGGTTAAGAGAGTCTTGAGCCTTTGAAATCTCTCATCACATTTCTCAGTCCATTCAAAAAGTACCTCCTTTTTGGTCAACCTTGTCAAATGTGTTGCGATAGAAGCGAAATTCTTCACAAACCTATGATAGTAGCTAGCGAGCCCCCACAAAACTCCTAATTTAGTTATCGAGCTAGGCTGAACCCGATTCCTGACTGCTTCAATCTTTTGGGGATCTACCATTACCCCTTCCCTTGAAACCACATGCCCCAAAAAGGCAACAGAAGTCAACCAAAACTCACACTTAGAAAATTTAGCATACAACTTTTGTCTCCCAAGAACACCCAGAACTATACGAAGATGGTCGGCATGCTCTTCCTTACTCTTTGAATAAACTAGAATGTCATCAATAAAAAGAATAACAGACGAATCCAGAAATTGCTTGAAGACACCATTCATCAAACTTATGAAGGCCACAGGCGCATTTGTCAACCCAAACGACATAACTAGAAACTCATAGTGCCCATAGCGGGTCCTTAATGTTGTTTTTGGTATATCATCAGGACTAATCTTTAACCGATGATTGCCAGACCTGAGATCAATCTTAGAGAAAATGGATGCACCCTGCAAATGGTAAAAAAAATCATCTATCCGAGGCAATGGATACTTGGTCTGAATGGTGACCCTATTCAATTGGCGATAGTCTATGCACATTCTCATACTACCATCTTTTTTCTTAACAAACAATATATGATAACCCAATAGGGAAGCACTAGGACAGATGGAACCTTTATCAAGAAGTTCCTAAATTTAAGCTTTCAGCTCTCTTAACTCCACGCCATGCGATAAGGAGGAATGGAGATGGGGAGGGTACCAAGTTCCAAGTCAATGCAGAAATCCATATCTCTATCCGGAGGCATACCAGACAAATCGGTAGGAAACACTTCTCTAAATTATGACACCATATGAATAGACTCAATAGAGGGAGACTCGACCTCAACATCTCGAATATAAGCCAAATAAGTCAAACAACCCTACCCCACTAGTTTCCTAGCCCTAATGGAGGATATGACCTTAGCTGGCTTAGGCTTGTACATCCCTTCCCACTTTAACTTTTCCCTACCAGGGATCTCTAGAGTCACAGACTTAGTATTACAATTAAACACATCATAATAGGGAGACAACCAAGTCATGCCTAAGATGATATCAAAGTCAGTCATATAAAAAATAACCAAATCAACCCAAGTCTGAAAACCCATAAACAAGATAGGACAATCACGATAGACATGAGTGACTATGGCAGACTCTCCAAAGGGGTAGAAACATGGATGTGGACATCAAGTACATCACAAATCATATCAAATTCGGAGGCAAATTGCACTGACACATAAGAATAAGTAGAAACCGGATCAAACAACACATTCGCCATGCGGTCATAGACAAGAATAGTACATGTGATCGCTGTGTCAGAAGACTCTCCCACGCTCTTACCCGGAAAGCATAACACTGAGCGTTGTCATCTTGACGGGCAACTTCCTTGCCTGGCTGCGCCGTATCTCTGCCTGCATTACCATTTCCCCAATCTCTACGGCCTCGCTGATTTCCTCCTCGTCCACCTTGTGAACGCCCTTTGCCATTATTACGGTTGCCTGCGGGTACCATTGCACTAGTTTAATGCGTCTCCTCATATGCCTAGGTTCTCCACAATTATAACAAGTGCGATCAAAAGACAGCGTACTGCCTGCTAAAAGTGTGGCTTTCTGGCTATCTTGAATAAAATTCTAAGGTGGAGTTCCCAAATAACTACCTGTAGAAATGGGCATGGAGGACTGAATTGGCCGGGCTGCAAGTGTCGGTCTATCCAAACCTCTAGAGTAGAAACCCTGAAAGTTACATGTGCCCTTGACTTTCATAGCCAAAGTCTTAGCCTGCCCATCACGTCTAACTCATTCCACTTTCTTCACGAAATCGGTCACCTCATTAAAACATTTTCCTGAAGAAGTCATGTGAACAAACAATACATGTAACTCGGAGTTCAGTCCCTTGACGAATAGACGGATGCTCTACTCTTCAGTAGTCACCAATTGTGTAGCATATCTAGATAAAACATGAAACTTAACCTCATAAGCAGCTACAGACATACCACCTTGCTCCAAGGCCATGAACTCATCCTTCTTACAATCTCTCAAAGTCCGAGGCACATATTTTTCCAGAAACAAAGCATAAAATTGTGTCTAAGTGAGTTGGGATAAAACTGACGATCTGCATTCCACATAGACTCTCCACCACTGCTTAGCCTCACCTTGAAGCTTGAAATTCACGAACTCTACCCCATGTTGGTGTACAATACCTAACTTATACAGCCTCACATAACAATCCAAAATAAACTCATAAGATTCCTCACTCTCAAAACCAAGAAACGCAGGCGACTTTAGTTTCAAAAACATAGCCAACATCTCATGCTCATTACTAGTCATTCCAGGACCTAATAGGGGACGAAGAAGGCATTAGTGTCTACAACTCCACCCACCTTGGGAACAGTAACAACAATAGGTGGTTGACGGGAGTTTGAGTTGCTTGTGCTGTGGGAATAACTTCGGGACCGACCAATCATTTCAGAAAACTCATAATCTATTGAGCTAATACTGGGTCCAAGGGAGGAATACCAGTAGCTTCTGCCTGTGCAACCCCCTCTGGTGCAACCCTCTCTTCTTCCTCGATTTCCAAATTCTATTCTACCTTTTCGTGATGTACGGGAGGAACCTCATCCTTGGGAGCATTTTCAACTGATGCTCCACCCCTAGTAGGTGCTACCCTTTATCGGCCTCTACCCCTTTCTCTTCCTTTTCCCCTACCTCGACCGCATCCTCTTGTTGTGGACCCCTTGGCTGGATCATTAACGAGAGCTACAGGCCTGACGCCATTGAAATGAGTGTTAATCATCCGCAGACAGAAGAATAAAGAAGATTAGATACCAAGTTGGATCGCTAAATACCAATTAAAATCAAGTCATAGCACGAAAGAGTAGAAACAAAGACATTTCCTAAAGTCTAGTACCCTATCAAAGAAAAGTACAGACGTCTCTGTATTGTTCCGTAAGACTCTACTAGAATCGTTTTGGTACAATCAGATCAACAAACCTAGGGCTTTGATACCAACTTTGTCACGACCCAGACCGTTGTGATTGGCACCCACACTAACCTTCCGGTGGGAGAACCATTACTACTAACCAACTAACCCCAAAACTAAACATTTAAAGATACGGAAGCAGGTTTAAATGCAGAAATATAGTGGAGTTCCAATAAATTCTGAAAGTTTAACAAAACCATTACCAAACATTGAGAAAAACACTCCTAGAATCTGAAAGTCAATGTACCAAAACTCTAATAACGACAAGTCTAAGAACAAGGGTACAACCCCGAAACTAAACAAGCGAATATCTAAAGTACTAGTCTAAGTCCGAACAAAAATGGACAAAACAGGATGAGAACTCATAGCAGATTGGAAGAACTGGCTCACTCTTGAATTCGGTGTCGATTAGTGATCTCCTAAATGAGGTCTATCCATAGCCGCCTGAAGATGCCCTGTACTCAACAAAGAAAGAGAAAGTGCAGTATCAGTACACAATCACATTGTACTGGTAGGATCACACGACTATTCCCATAAGCACAATATATGAAGACAATCACAATATAATAACCATACATAAATGGAACTTAATTCTATTATCATTTCAAGAGCAATGTACATTTCAACATTCTCAATATCAATAGATTTAATCAACACAATGGTCATTTCATGGAACCCATACCCAAACTGTTAGTGTGTCGGAACGTGACACTCGATCTAATGCATGTGTCGGTACATGACACCGTCGATGGGTAGTCAATTTTCAGTCTTCAGTCGTGAACGACAGTTGACCTGTATGGACCGTCAATTGATTCACGGCCCGTTAGTCAGCTCTGTCAGTGACTCCGACAGATTTTAAGTCAGGGATCTTTTGGTCTTTTCCTTGTTCATTTGGCCCTAAACTACGTTGTTTAGACCCTAAATGATGAGGTTTTAGTCAGTTTAAGCCTAGAAACATAACTAGAACTTACCTTAGTCAAAATCATTAATCAAAACTTAGAAAATTAGAAGGGTAAGAAGAGAGAGGCGACCAACCCTAGTTCAAGAACGCAACAAGTTTCCTCCAGTTCCAGCCTTGAAATTGAAGGATTTCTTTGTGAAATTCGTCACCAGGTATGTGGGATTTCACTAGTGGGTTTCTTTCACCTATTAGGTCCCTAGATTTCAGTCAGATTATTGTTCCCTATTATTAACTAGACCTGGGGTTTCTAGAACTTCAACAGATTATCATGAATTAGTTATTTACATGTTCCAAATCAGATAATCATGGTATTACTTTGTTTCTTGCATGAATTTCAGAACCCTAGCTAGGTAGTTCCTTAGTTCTTGAATTACACATGCTAGGTCAGATATTTAAGTTATTTCAGATATACATGCCTCAGTTTTGAATGTGTCATTATCAGTATATTATTGCGCATTCTCAGTTTGCATGTCAGATTGAACTATCCAGTATATTACAATAATTCAATCATAATGTGTTAATCACTTAATCCATTGGGAGTAGCATAATACTGAGTTGGACTAGGGTCAGTCACCCATATAGTCCCAGAACTACAGGCCACGTAGGTTGTAAGTCCCCTCTGTGGGCATCATTATAGTGATCACGCCAGCATGCCTCTATACCTCTGGCAGGGTATATTGGTTCCTTTCGATGGGGCGCATACATCGGACTCCACATTAAGCTCATATGGTTTTATTACCGGTTATTAGTAGCTCCACAGTACAGTCAGATTCCATCGCATTGACCACATTTCAATACAGTCAGTATTTAGTCTCAGCATGTTATAAATTTGGTCATTGCACTTAGTTAGCTCAGTATTCAGTATCTCTATCATGTTCAGAATATACTCTTGCTTTATTGTTTGTTCGATTATGTGTTTATTTCAGCCTTACTCTATCATGCATGCTCAGTACCTTTCAAGTATTGATGCATACTCTCCGCTACATCTTCTCGTGATGTAGGTTCAGGTTCTCAGCATCCAGATCACGCTTTGATCGGTTCTTGATCTCCAGTTCAGCAGCATCAGTGGTGAATCCTCATTCCTCGAGGACAATAGTCATGTTATCTTTCCAGTATTTCAGTCTTGTAGTTTCAGTTTTGCTAGACTTAGTTGGGGTATGTCCCAGCACTTCTATTCATTAGAGGCCATTTTCAGACATAGTTAGATTCAGCTTAGTATTTGAGTTTGATGTTCTTTTGTATTAAACTCTCAGATCTGATATTCTATTTTAGTATATGGGTATTCCCCATCTTTTCAGATTTACTTATTATTAACTTCCGCAATATTTTTATTTCTCAGTTTATCTTTAGTATGCTCATGATTATGCCAACAGGGCTAGCTTGGGGTCACTTGTGATCTTTGGTCTCATGTCCACGTCCCAGGGGTTGCTTGGGGAGTGACAAACTTGGTATCATGGCATTAGGTTTAAGTGTCCCAGGATGTCTGAAAAGCCGCAATAAGTAAAGTCTTTTTCATGGGTATGAAGTGTACCACATCTAATGAGAGGGAGGCTATGATGTGTTTTAGGAAAACTTCACTTTCTTGATATTCTTATCGTGCGTTGGTATGATCTCCTTTCTAATCCATTGTTATGCGCTTAAGATCATGCCTCCTTATAGAGCTTACGCAAGGAATGCTAATGCACACAATGCTAATGTAGTTCCTCTAGTCCCAGAGCAGGAAGTTTTGAATGTAGAATTTCAGAACGTCAATTCATCTTTTGGCTCAGAGTATGACCAACCAGAATAATCAACAGGTTCAAGTTCCTGCAAATAGAAATGATAGATCAGTGGAAGCTAGAGTTTGAGATTTTGTTAGGATGAATCCACCTGAGTTTTTAGGGATGCAAGTTGGTGAGGACCCACAGAACTTCATTGATGAGTTTAAGAAAATCTTTGTAGTGATGCAAATGACTGGTAATGGTAGGGTTGAGTTGGCATCCTACCAGCTTAAGGATCTGGCTCACATATGGTACACTCAGGGGAAAGATTTAGGGGCTAATTTATCTTTTGTGACTCCCTATATAACAATATCAGAACCCTTCTCAGTCTCTATTCCAGTCGGTGAACCAGTTATAGCTAGACAGGTATATATAAATTACCCTGTCACAGTTTCCCAGAAAGTCACCTTAGTAGATCTTGTAGAGTTAGAAATGGTAGACTTCGATGTCATTCTAGGCATAGACTGGTTACATTGCTGACATGCCTTAGTCGATTATAAAACTAGGATTGTTCATTTTCAGTTTCTAAACGAACCAATCTTAGAGTGGAAGTGTAGTAGCTTAGCGCCTATGGGTCGATTCATTTCTTACCTTAAGGCTAGAAAGATAATCTCTAAGGGTTATCTCTATCATCTAGTTTGGGTTAAGGATTCAAGCTCCGAAACCCCAACTCTTGAGTCAGTTCCAGTAGTTAATGAGTTTCTAGAAGTGTTTCTAGAAGATCTTCCCAGAGTTCCTCCCGATAGGGAAATCAACTTCGGAATTGATCTCCTTCTAAATACCCAGCCTATTTCTATTCCTCCTTACAAAATGTCTCCAACTGAGCTTAAGGAATTGAAAGAGTAGTTGAAAGACCTTCTAGATAAGGGCTTCATCAGACCCAATATTTCGCTATGTGGTGCACCAGTGTTGTTCCTGAAGAAGAAAGATGGCTCTCTCAGAATGTGCATCGATTATAGGTAGTTGAACAATGTTACAATCAAGAATCGGTATCCCATCCCCAGGATTGATGACTTATTTGACCAACTTCAGGGTTCTAGTCATTTCTCAAAGATAGACCTCAGATCGGGTTATCATCAGCTTAAAGTCAGAGATAGTGACATTCCAAAGACAGCCTTCAGAACTCGGTATGGTCATTATGAATTCGTATTTATGTCATTTGGACTAACCAGTGCTCCTGCAGCTTTTATGAACTTGATGAACAGATTGTTCAAGCAGTATTTGGACTTGTTTTTTATCGTCTTTATAGATGATATCCTCATTTACTCTAGGAATGAGGAAGAACATGTGAGTCATTTGAGGGTTGTCCTGCAAACTCTCAAGGATCGCCAGTTATTCGCAAAATTTAACAAGTGCGAGTTTTGGTTACAATCAGTTGCTTTCCTTGGGCATATAGTATCCAGCGAAAGGATTCGAGTAGATTCACAGAAAATAGAAGTAATGAAACAATAGCCCAGACCTACCTCTCCTACAGATATCAGAAGTTCTTGGGTCTAGCGGGTTATTTTAGAAGGTTTGTGGAAGGATTTTCATCCATAGCATCTCCATTGACTAGGTTGACTCAGAAGAAGATCAAGTTCCAGTGGTCAGATGATTGTGAGAAAAGCTTTGCAGAACTGAAAACTAGGTTGACTACAGCTCCCGTTTTGACTCTACCAGAGGGTTCAGATGGTTATGTTATCTATTGTGATGCATCCAGAGTCGGCCTAAGTTGTGTGTTGATGCAACGAGATAAGGTTATAGCATATACTTCTAGACAACTTAAGGTGCATGAGAAGAATTATCTGAGTCATAACCTCAAGCTTGCAGCGATGGTGTTTGCACTCAAGATTTGGAGGCACTACTTGTTTGTTGTTCATATAGATGTGTTCACAGACCATAAGAGCCTTCAGTATGTGTTCACCCAGAAACAGTTGAATCTTCGCCAGAGAAGATGGCTTGAGTTCCTCAAGGATTATGACATAAGTGTACATTACCATCCTGGTAAGGCAAATGTAGTAGCAGATGCCCTTAGCATACTATCTATAGGTAGTGTAGCACATGTTGATGGAGAAAGAAAAGAGCTAGCAAAGGATGTTCACAGACTTGCTCGCCTAGGAGTTCGTCTTATTAGCATATCAGATGGTGGTGTAACGGTTCAGAATAGGGCAAAATCTTCTTTGGTTGTGGAAGTTAAGGAAAAGCAAGACAGTGATCTGATATTGCTCGAACTCAAGAGTGCAGTCAATCAACAGAGAGTTGAGGGTTTCACCCAATGAGGAGATGGTGTGCTTCGTTACCAGGGTCGATTATGTGTTCCCAAGGTGGGTGAGTTGAGACAACATATTCTTGCAGAAGCCCATAACTCCATATATTTTATTCATCTAGGCGCTACTAAGATGTACCATGATCTGTGGGAAGTCTATTGATGGAATGACATGAAAAGAGATATAACAGATTTTGTGGCTAAGTGCCCCAATTGTCAACAAGTCAAGGTAGAACATCAGAAACCTGGAGGTATGACTCAAGAGATCGACATTCCTACTTGGAATTGGGAAGTGATCAACATGGACTTCATCACAGGTTTACCTCATTCTCGCAGACAACATGACTCCATTTGGGTATTGTTGACAGAGTTACTAAGTATTATGCTTTTTGGCTGTCAAGACTACAAATTCGACAGAGGACTACGCCAAGATTTACATTAATGAGATAGTTAGGTTGCATGGGATTCCTTTTTCTATCATCTTAGATAGAGGTCCTCAGTTTACCTCTCATTTATGGAAGTCATTTCAGAAAGCTCTTGGTACTCAGGTTAACCTTAGCACAGCATTTCATCCGCAAACGGATGGGCAGGCAGAGCATACCATTTAGACCTTAGAGGACATGTTGAGAGCTTATGTGATCGACTTCAAGGGTAGTAGGGATGATCACCTTCCTCTTATATAGTTCGCCTACAATAATAGTTACCATTCCAACAATCAGATGGCCCCTTATGAGGCATTGTATGGGCGTAGATGTAGATCCCCTATTGGTTGGTTTGAAGTAGGTGAAGCAGCCTTGATAGGACCAGATTCAGTTCATGAAGCTATGGAGAAAGTGCAACTCATTAGAGATAGACTTAAGACAGCCCAGAGTTGCCAGAAATCTTATGCAGATGTAAGGAGAAAGGAACTAGAGTTCCAAGTTAATGATTGGGTTTTTCTAAAACTGTCGCTTATGAAAGGGGTGATAAGATTTGGAAAGAAAGGGAATCTCAGTCCTAGATATGTAGGCCTTTACAAGATCTTGAAAAGGATTGGTAGAGTGGCGTATGAGTTAGAGTTGCCAATTGAACTAGCAGCAGTGCATCCAGTTTTTCACATTTCGTTATTGAAGAAGTGTGTAGGTGTTCATCATCTATTGTACCTTTAGAAAGTGTGGTTGTGAAGGATAGTCTCACTTATGAAGAGGTACCAGTTGAAATCCTTGATCGTCAGGTTCGAAGGTTGAGAAACAAAGAAGTTGCTTCAGTCAAGGTTTTATGGAGGAGTCAATCTGTAGAGGGAGCTACTTGGGAAGCAGAAGCAGCCATGAAGGCCAAGTATCCTCACCTCTTTCCTTCCGATTCCATTCTAGCTAAAAATAATAGTTCCTCTTCATGTTTTTCAGTCATTCATGAGCAGATTCAGTCTTAGTATCATGTTCCTTCAGTTTGTACTTGCATTTTCAGCGTATTTTCATGTTCTTGGAACTTAGTTCAGTCATAAATCAATTTCCAGTGTTTAGTGGTAGGGTTTATAGCTCTTTCCCTCCATATCAGCTAGTTTAGTCTTCATTTGAGGACGAATGTTCCCAAGGGGGAGATAACGTAACACCCCAGATTCGAGAAAGGAAAAAAATTCCAAATTTTCAGAAGGTGCAGGTGCCACCGACGGAAGCCAACTACGTACCATCAGTCAGCTCCGTCGATGGGCCAGTCAACTTTCAGTCTTCAATCGTAACGACGGTCGACTAGTACGGACCGTCAGTCAGCTCCGTCAGTGACTCTGACAACTTTTAAGTTAGGGACCTTTTGGCCTTTTCCTTGTTCATTTGGCCCCTAAACTACGTCGTTTAGACCCTAAATTATGAGGTTTTAGTTAGTTTAAGCCTATAAACATAACTAGAACTTACCTTAGTCAAAATCAGTAATCAAAACTTAGAAAATTAGAAACATAAGAAGCGAAAGACGCCACTAACCCTAGTTCAAGAATGCAGCAAGTTTCCTCCAGTTCCAACCCTGAAATCGAGGGATTTCTCCGTGGAATTCATCACCAGGTATGTGGGTGGGTTCTTTTCGCCTATTAGGTCCCTAGATTTCAGTCAGATTCTTGATTCTCTATTATTAACTAGACCTAGGGTTTCTAGAACTTCATCAGATTATCATGAATTAGTTATTTACATGTTCCAAATCAGATTATCATGGTATTACTTCATTTCTTGCATGAATTTCAGAACCCTAGCTATGTAGTTCCTTAGTTTTGAATTACACATGCTAGGTCAGATATTTAAGTTATTTTAGAAATACATGCCTCAGTTTTGAATGTGTCATTATCAGTTTGCATGTCAGTTTGAGCTATCCAATATATTACAGTAATTCAGTCATAATGTGTTAATCACTTAATTCATTCGGAGTAGCATAATACCGAATTGGACTAGGGCCAGTCACCCATATGGTCCTAGAACTACGAGCCACGAAAGTTGTAAGTCCCTACTATGGGCATCATTTTAGTGATCATGCCAACATGCCTCTATACCTCTGGCAAGGTATATTGGGTCCTTTCGATGGGGCGTATACATCAGACTCCATATTTAGCTCATGTGGTTTTATCATCGATTATTAGTAGCTCCCACAGTTCAATCAGATTCCATCACATTGACCACATTTCAGTACAGTCAGTATTCAGTCTCTATATGTTATAAATTTGGTTATTGCACTCAGTTAGCTCAGTATTTAGTATATCTATCATGTTCAAATCATACTCTTACTTTATTGCTTGTTCAGTTATGTGTTTATTTCAGCTTTATTCTATCCTGCATGCTCAGTACCTTTCAAGTACTGATGCATAATCTGCGCTACATTTTCTCATGATGTAGGTTCAGGTTCTCAGCATCCAGATCACGGTTAGATCGGTTCTCGATCTCCAGTTCAGTAGCATTAGTGGTGAGTCCTCATTCCTCGAGGATAATAGTCATGTCATGTTTCCATTATTTCAGTCTTTTAATTTCAGTTTTACTAGACTTAGTTGGGGTATTTCCCAGCACTTCTAGTCAGTTAGAGGCTATTTTCAGACATAGTTAGATTCAGCTTAGTATTTGAGTTTGATGTTCTTTTGTATTAAACTCTCAGATCTGATATTTTGTTTTAGTATATGGGTATTCCCCATCTTTTTAGATTTACTTATTATTAGCTTCCGCAACAGTTTTATTTCTCAGTTTATCTTTAGTATGCTCATGATTATGCAAGCAGGGTTAGCTTGGGGTCATTTGTGACCCTAGGTCCCGTGTCCGCGTCTTTGGGGTAGCTCGGGTCATGACATTCTTGGTCTATAAACTAATAATTTAACACAAGGATCAATAATTAAGGTCTAATTTACCCGGATTATAACAAACCCAATAACCCAAGACCAAACCCATGATCTTAAGGTGTAGCTAGGGCATTTTCCCACCATCAACTTCACGTCAAAACCCTTCCCCATTGATAATCACTCATAATTCTAAGTTCTACGGATCGAAAAATTGATTAGGGGAGTAAAATCCTTACCGTTAGTAACAAAAGTCATGGAAAACTGTCAAGAATTCTTCCTGGGTCGTCTCCTAACCCTTTAGAACGAAGTTTGCAAAAAAATAATGAAATTGGGATTTTTCCCCTACTTAAGTTGCAACTGTCCTGCTACAGCAAGACTCATCCCGCCACAGCGACCCCTCCCTGGTGGGATTAATCCCACCCTGTCGGCTTGCATGGAGACATAGAGTCAGAATTTGAGTTCTAAACTCCCATTTCACAGGACATCTTCAACCCTTGACATTTAAAAACTACCCATTCACTCTTAAATCAGTTTCGGGAGTTTTACTCGCCCGAATTCAATTCCGTAAAGTCATACGATTTTCTTTATGTTTTAGCTATCTATTTATGTGATCAAATTCACAATTAGATCTCTCATTCATCACCATATTTCCCTAGACCTCACATGACTGTGATTTCATCCAAATATGGACTAGGCTAGGAATTTCCAAGTTACTACCCAAAATTCTTTCCCCATTGACTTTTCCCTAACGAAAGAATCAGGTTGTTACAATGATGATGATGATGATGATTAAAGAGCAAAATCAATTGGTTCAAATAATTGACTGGAATTTAAATAATTAACCTCCAAGAAAGTAAAAAGTTGGGATCTTGAAGAATCTTGCAAGTTAGGTGAGCTGTTCTTGGTAGATTCCTTTAAGGAATATGTTTTACTCACTATTATAAAAAATAAGGTATTAAAAGGAAGTGTGGTTCGTGAAGAGGCGTGATTGATGTGTCGCTGAATTGGCGGAGAAACTTGTAGGAAGGGGGGACGACCTACTAAATTAAGGGGAAATTTCTTTTTCACATAATAATAAATTGTTCTTTAGCAAATTTGTGAAGAGCGAAAAAAATGGATCGGACTTACTTACATGATGAGAAATAGGTCTCAACACAAAAGTACTGGATTCTTCTAAATATTTCACCTATATCAGATAAATTTGTTAAGTATTTATTTTTAGATTGCTAACAATTTTTTTGTGGTTATTATTATAAGAAATTACATTTTTATATATATGGAATCTGAAAAATATTTCTTCTATTCATTTTCTAAGAGAGCAAGCAATCTTGATTCCTCGACAAAAAATTATTTTGGAATTGTAGAAAAATATTCTCCTTCTTTCTTTCTAATTAGATGGTTTACTGCTACTAAAGTGGTCCTCTATTAGGCCAGACGTGGATTTTTCTTCTTATTTTTTTAGGAACTAAGCAAATACCTCATAAAAGCAAAATAATTACAAACATATAACCCTTTACATTCATACCTCACTAAATAATTACATTATATGCCCCTCCCCCAAACTGATTTCGCTTAACTGATACTAATAGCATCATATATTGTGTTGGTATCATTAAGGCTGGTTATTTCGCTTTTATATATATATATATATATATATACTCTTATAGTATCATTTACTAATGAGTAATTTTCGAACAAGAAACCTTAATCATACCACAACAATATACATATACTCTTATAGTATCATTGACTAATGAGTAATTTCTGAATAAGAAACCTTAATGATACCACAACAATATACATATACTCTTATAGTATCATTGACTAATGAGTAATTTTTGAACAAGAAATCGTAATGATACCACAACAATATACATATACTCGTATAGTATCATTGATTAATGAGTAGTTTCTGAACAAAAAACCTTAATGATACCACAACAATATACATATACTATTATAGTATATTGACTAATGAGCAATTTTTGACCAAGAAATATTAATGATACCAATACAGTATACATATACTGATTTAGTATTAGTTAAGTAAAATTATCAGCCTTAATGAAACCAATATAGTATATGATATTGATTTAGTACCATTTTAGTAAAAATTATTAGCCTTAATGAAGGTGGGAGGGGGGGGGGGGGGGGG
>JAJOOR010035061.1:0-19783 GCA_036250505.1 Solanum acaule | reverse complement strand
CCCCCCCCCCCCCCCTCTTCTTTTGACTACTTCTAATTGATTACAGTTTGGTGCATTAATTTGAGAAATGGTGCATCAATGTCTTTAATAGTTTTGAATAATTTGATGATTTTCTCTGTTCTTGCTTATGAGTTATGTCAGTTGTATTATCTCTATATCCATTTTGAATAATTTGATGATTTTCTCTATTCTTGGTTATATTATCTCTATATCCATTAGAGTATTTTTTTTATTTTGTCTTTTTGCATGTATATGAACGTTTTTCTGAAAAATCACAGAGAGACCATCTCTCAGACTGGTTCAAGGAAACAGTAATCAACTACAGCAGATTTGAAGATGCAATTGAAAAAGTCTCTCACTTTTTCAACACACAAAATGGGTAGCTAATCACTCTGAATCAATTCTTGTAATTCAAGTTCGTATCTGGTATCTATAGATACCACAACTTAAATTGTGAATGACTCAAAGAAAGGGTCAGCAGAATTCCACTAATTCTTTTGGAATTATCATTTACCTCTTGACACTTTGATGAACACTAAAATTTCTCCTATTATACCAACTTCATTATTACCTGATCTTTCCCCTAAAGAATGAAATCTTCATAAAACTTTTCTTTGTTGCAACTGTAAATCTTTGTAGAATTACAAACAAGAAGCCACGATAATATACAATCTCAGCACCAATGTCAAACAACTCGATCTAATTAAAACAATAGAATCCCAATTTTCCAACAAGGAATCAAACCATGACTCAAAGATTGGTTCTTCACCGATAAAATGGAGAAAGAAAATGAACAGAAGGGAGCAAGATCTTATATCTTATATAAAAAAAGAATTGTGGCACCTTTGGAATTCAAGAATATACTTTTATCTTTTCGAATTTTTGACCAAAGTAAGTCATTATTAAAATTAATTTACCAAAATAATATGTTTTTTTGAAATTTTACAAAACTAGTATAAACGTAGTTCACAGTAATATTTTAGGTTATATTTTATTTAAAAAAATTCAACAACAAAAAAATAAAAATTTGACAGATTAAATAGACATAAAACATTATTGTTAGTAACATTTTATAATTCGTTACTTTGAGACACGTTTTACAGCTAAAACGTGACTCATAGTAACGTTTTTCTGGAATGACTGAAAATTAAAAAAAACAATCTTGTACATGCCTCATTCAACTTTCTTAAACTTTCCACTATTAAAATGTATATTTTACATATTCACATATATAAATTTCTCTTTTCTTCTCTTTTCATACATAGATAATACTTTTGCAAGGAAAATAAGTTGTGAGGAGGCTTTACTACAATATCAATTAATTCCTTTGTCTCTTCTATTATGATGTAAGCCATCATATTTTTTTTTAATAGTTGGTTTGCTTACTTATTACATCAATTTTAATTCAATAACTTCTTTATTGATAGTCTAATATTTAATAATGATAAGAAACCGATTGGTATAATATTTGGAAGGGATGCTGTCTTAGGCTTGAATTAAGATCTCTCATATGATTTATTTACAAATTTTGAAATTGAAATGATACAAGACAAGCTCCAATTTGTGTAAGGTCATCCTCACTTTTTTTTTCTTATTTACAAATTTTGAAATTGAAATGATACAAGACAAGCTCCAATTTGTGTAAAGTCATCCTCACTTTTTTTTTCTTTTGTTTAAAAAAAGTATTGTCTATGTGAAAAGATAAGGAAAAGAGAAAATCATATATATTTCAAATGAAGGTATGTACAAAATATATCTATCCATTTTAATAGTGAAAATTTGAATAATGAATGAGAGATGTACAAGATTGGATTTCAATTTTCACCATTGAGAAACGTTACTGTGAGTCACGTTTTAGCTGTAAAACGTGCTTCAGAGTAACGAATTATAAAACGTTACTGACAATAACGTTTTATGTCTGTTTACTCTGTCAGATTTTTGTCTTTTTGTTATTCAATTTTTTTGAATAAAATATAACCTAAAACGTTACTGTGAACTACGTTTATACTAGTTTTGTAAAATTTTAAAAACACGTATTATTTTGGTAAATTAATTTTTATAATAGCTTACTTTGGTAAAAAAATTCTATGTTTTCCTTCGTAATTTTAGTATGTACTAAATTGGGTCTTCTAAGAAGACAATTAGTGAATTTAGAAAATTCGAAGTTTAAAAATGTGAGGGAATCCTCTATTTGTAGCCAACAAAGGTAGTATGAATATGTGCTAATTGTTCCTTATCAAAAAAGACATAACCCTTTAGAAAAATCGTAGCCCTCCAGAAAGGTTATAGTTCATCCCAAAAGTCACAACTCTTGAGGTTAAGGTTCTTCACAAAAGGTTAATTTGAAGAAAAAATAGCGGAGAGAGAGAAACAACAGAAAAAGGTGCTAAAGGATTTAATTTTTCGAGGCATGAATTTTGTTAATATAAATCTAAGCTATTTGTATAGAAAATTATAAAAATATATACTTTAAGACTTTAATTAACTTAAAATCAATATATTTATATATAATTGCATAAAGAGTTTTTAAATTACATAGATAACAAAATAATTATTAATTTTTATTTAAATGTATTTTTTTTCCAATTTTCTCTCTCCTATTCGGTTTTATCTTTTTATGGTTTTTAATTATGTGCCCTTTTCATGTGGAGCATAATTAGGGTATTTAATAATTATCTATTTTATCTCTCCTAAACAGTCCCAGTTATATACATTTACATGTATATAATGTATTTACTTTCCATGGATTAATGACTGTTTTATTGAGATCTTAATTATTTGCTTCCTTTTTTATACAACTTTTTATGTTTTCAATAAAGTTGTTGTACTTACCTAGGTGATTCATTGTTTCCAAGTAAAAACCATCCATCTTCTTCTTTTTAGATTTCAACCTTCCATCTTTCTTTGTATTATCGTTGGAAGAACAAAACTTTAACCTTCCATCTTTCCAAGTCCTTCTTTTTACAACCAAAATCAACATAGTTCTTCTCTGATTAGATTTATAATCCTCCATCGATGGATAAGACTCCCCGCAAGAGCCCTTGGCTTAATAAACAAGTAATAGACATTGATAGTCTGCCCATCGTAAGCTCAAGACCTTCATATGAGTTGAATGCCTTTACACAATCGCCTGATAACAAAATCAAGCAGTGTATTGTTATTGATTCGAATTCGTCCTACAAAGTTCAAAAAAATACTAAATCATATATAAATCAATTTTTGTGCCTTCATATGGTTTGAATGTATACCAGTGCGTTACCATGATTTGTGCCTTTTTTTTATCATATATAAATCAATTTTTTACATGAACAGAATGTGGTAATTATGGTAACGGTCCAAACCAAAATATTAACCTATTTTAGTTTTTTACAATATACCGTTATAGGTTGGTATATAACTCAAACAGTTGAATTACTTTATACAACCAGTATTATGACAATTGGTTTTAGCATTACCGAATCTTTTTTATATGTGCTATTTGATTTCATGCAATGTTTAGTTTGGTATATATATCATTACGTTTACCAAGTTTTGTGTAGTTTTTAGTTTAAGTAAACCAATTTTTTTACATTAACAGAGTGTTTTTTTTCTGCTATCATTCAAACCATGAATTTAACCTATACTAGTTTATTTCCAATTTATTATTTTATATTGGTATATAAAGTAAACATATGATTTCTACACACAACCATTATTACGTGCCTATATGTTTACTAATTTCGTGCCTATTTTACCATATATTGGTTCCAGATCAAACCAATATGTTAACACACCTTTATTCATTATTCCTATATTTTTATCAATATCTAGGCATATTTTACAATTGTTAATCAACATTATACATTAACATAGTCTATTATTTCTGGTAACCAAGTTTTTCACATTAAGTAGTTTCACTTTTATTATTTCTGTTTTAGGCTGGAATTATATACATATAGCAGAATATCAATCATTACATACCTCACTTTTTTATCAATAGTTTCTTATTCACATCACGTAAATTAAATGAATTCATGATAGCCTTTAATAACAATTTCGACTTCAATAATATGAATAAGATAACATATAGTAATCAACTTTCAAATAAGGCTCCATTGAGTTCAACTACATAATTAACCAAATGAGTTCAACTGCATAACTTTCTGCAAAGTAAAAATAACAATAAAAATATCATAACGCTAATTCTCGTGTGATTTTTTTGGGCAAGTCTTCTTGTTTTGCCTAGATAAACCACATTCACTGCAGGTGACTTTTCTTTTCTTCCCCTTTCCTTTGGTGAATCCCTTTTTGCGATCATTTTTTGGTGGTCTGCCTGGTTGCTTCATACTCTTCAACATAACCATCCAAAACTGGATCCATGCCAGTCAAACAAAGTGTGGTTGATCTCAATATTTCCTGCCTTGTTGTTTGGACATTATTTTGGTACTCAATGGATTCCATAGCTCTATCCACACACGTTACACATAAAGGATATTTTGAAAAGAAATCAGAATTGCATCTCTTTTGATCTAAATAAACTTGGACACCCATATCGTTATGAATCTTCATAGGTGGTGATGGGCCAATCACGAAATACTTGAGTTCCAAATGATAAATGGTCGTGTCCACACCCAATTGCGAAGATATAGTAGTAATCAATCCTTCGTATTTGGTGTTTGCATCATACATCACTCCTTCAATTTCGAAACCCACGTAATTACCCGTAGAAAATTTCAAATTATTAATAAATTTTAAAAATTTGCAGAATGCATTTTATACACTCATCAATTTAAACAGTTTGGTAGTTACATTGGTATTCAATGGTATATAAGACAATTACCGATATACTTTAGTAATTGCCCAAAATGTGCACCAAAGTTTTCACCAATTTTTTCACCTAAATTTTCACCATCAATTACACCAAACATCATAACATAAATATTTTGAAATTATGGTATTATATATTAGGCCAATAAATACACCAACTCATACATCAGAGTATTATTTTAGTGTCATTTACTAGAAACAAATATACCAGCATAAGTACCACATCACATACCTAAACCAATTTGTGGTAATTCACATAATCAGTTAAACCATACAATGTATTACACCAATCGACATACCAAAAGTAATCTGACATTTAACCAAAAAATACACCAACACATTGATCAGAGTATTAATTTACCACCAATTTATAGAAACAAATATACCAGATTAAGTACCAGATCACATATGACCAATTTTTAAATTATTATCTACACCAATTCGGATAAATAAAATACACCAAAAAATTAATCAAAAATTTCTTTAAGTTGGTATGTGTACACCATATCACATACCAAAAGAGACTATTGATAAAATCTGCTAACATTCGGCATGCAACATACCAATTAACCTAATTTTTTTTATAAACAACTTATTCGACTCATCATATTACAATCAAAATCATATGATGTTGTTGTATTACACCAAAAACGTTAATATAAAATAACGAATAAATACCGAAAAGAATTAAAACGCAGATTATGTAAAAATCCTAATAATATTCCACAAATAATTGCTAAATCTTAATATCTATTTAATAATTAAACCTTTTATAGTTGCACCATAACATTAACCAAAATCTTATGAATGTATATTCCACCAAATTCGACAAAACCAAAGGAATTACTACCAAAAAGATTACCTGATGCGTCCCAACGCCCGCTGTGAAGAATTAAAATTGAAAAATTATTGGTCTGCATATTTGATCGTCGATCTTAGTTTGGAAGAGAAATTTTATTTTTGTAGGAAACCTTTCTTTATGGGATATGCTATATAACAAAATGGAGTAAATCAGGGAAGATAAAATAATTGGAGAAATTTAAGGGATATGGATAATTGTGGCTGAAAACTTTTTTTTATTTTTTTAATAAAAATTCTAGTTTTGAAAAAAAAAATATTGCTATTCAATTGAAAAAAAAAGTATTGCTATATTCGTGTAATTAAAGTTATTAAGTTGTATACTTAAGTTTTTTGCCGTATTAAAAAATGGACAAAGACCAAATCTGATAAGTTTTTGAATACTTAAAGGACTAAAATCGGTAAGTTTATAGTTAAGGGACTAAAACCGGTAAGTTTATAGTTAAGGGACCAAGGTTGATAAGTTTTTGAATAGTGAAAGGACTAAATCTGTTAAGTGTATAGTCAAGGGACCGCTTTAGACCTACTCCTATAGTTAAGGGACTATTTATGTCATTTTCTCGACAAAACCTTTTGAAAAGTCGCAACCCTTTGAAAAGATCACAACTCATCGAAGAAATTAGAACGTTTTGGAAAAGTCTCAACTCTTTGAAAAAGTCTCTACATTCAATGTGAAAGGTGTATGCTTTTAATATATTTTATAATATAAACAAATAAATAAATGTAATAGAATATAAAATATACTTTTATGTTTTCTTTCATAATTTTAGTATGTACTAAATTGGGTGTTCTAAGAAGAAGAAGAAGAATAGAAAACTTAGAAAATTCAAAGTTTAAAAATGTGAGGGAACCCTCTATTTATAGCCAACAAAAGTAGTATGAACATGTGCTTATTGTGTCTTATCAGAAAAAACACAATCTTTCAGAAAAGTCACAACTCTTTGGAAAAGTCATAACCCTTTGAAATAGTCACAACACTTCTTAAAAGTCCCAACCCTTTGAAAGATCACAACTCATCCAAAATATCATAACTTTTTGGAAAAGTCGCAACTTTTTGAAACTCTTTGTAAAAGTCTCAACCTTCAATGTAAAAAGGTGTGTAACATCCCAAAAATCTCTAAGTTAAGACCCAAACCATTCTTCATTTACATATAAGGTTGTGCCGAGTGATTCTCAATTGTTTTTAGGTGTTAGGGTTAATTCTTTAGTGTGAGAATGATTTTGGATATGAATTAAAGTAACTATAATTTCCTAGCACAAAGTTTAGTTGAAAGCTTTTCTAGTGATGCAGTTTCAATATATGATTTTCCTTGGGTCAACTTTAAACGACTATATCTCTCAGTACATAATGAATTAGGTGGCCCTGACATATCAAATTAAAGGTCTATGAGTGCTCTTTCCAACACCACCAAATTCTCTCCATTTCGAGTTCAGAGTAAAATATTATGCCCATTTTAGTGAAGCCCAGGCAGTCGAAGTTCTATGGATGACAACTACAGACGGTGGAATGTTCAACGAACCGTAGAGCCATCCGTGAAGGCTTGCTGCAATTTTTTCCAGCAACTTCCTGCACGCATTCCAGGGACAATTTGGTCATTTCCCAAGCTTTTTAATCATATTCTAAGTTGTTTTTGAGTGTATTAACTGAGTATATCATTCAACTAACTAGTTTTCCTCTCAAACTCATCAATATAAATTTTCAAGTATCTAGAAATTCTCTCAAAACTCACATAGGGTTCCTCTTCTCCATCAAGAACCCTAAAACTTCCATGTCAAAAACTCAAGATACAAAGAGACTTTTCATTCCGGTTTTCTCAAGTTCTTCCATTCTAAGAACTTCATAAAAGAGTTTCTTCCCTCAAGATCAAGCCCCAAGATTCCAAGCTCAAATATTTTCTCCAAGAAAGCTAATGTTCTTCCTCAAGCTCAAGATAAATTATGTCTCCATCAAAGTTTCCAAACTAAAAGCTTCATAATTAGGTATGTAAGACTATTCATACCGTTGGACTAGTTTAACATAAAGTTGAAGGGCTGACAGGATACCTCTTTCTTGAAGTTGGTATCCATCGAAAAAATGGTGCTTCAACAATGATAAACATCGGAGCAACAACAAAAAGATACAAAATAACCAAAAAATATTAAGAATAGGCAGATCTAGTCGTTAGCAGTGGATTGTTAGATATCAACTTATTTGTTGGTGGTGGTTGAAAAGTCGCTACATTTGAAGTTGCCATTTTCCAGCACATTGGTGGAGACAAAAGAAAAGAAAAAAGTAGAGAAGAAGAAAGAGAAGCCTATGAGGTGAGCTAACAGTGCCACAATGGTGGGAAAAATTATAGTACCGTCGAACACCAAGTATTTCCACCACTCAAAAAGTTCTCAAAACTTTTGGCCTAAAGACAAAAGTGTAACATCTCGAAAAATGGTAAGTCGAAGTGGAAGGGAAAAAATGCATTTTTCACTATAGTTCAGTTTCTACGAACCCACCTACGGCCTATACAAGGTCCTACGGTCTGTAGGAAGGCAGTTGTGGAAAGGTTCTGAAAGTTTGAAATTTGACAACTCCCAGAACTTTTCCTATGGACCAATAGAACGGTTCGTAGAAGATTCTTCACTTGTAGAAAGTAGCCGTAGAAGGGATTCCAAACTTAGTGAAAATTCTGATTGACTTTGGGTTCTACGATTGGTGTCGACGACCCGTAGAAAGACCTAAGGACCGTAGGAAACATTCTTGGAAACTTATTGAATATTTAGACCTTCGATACTTGTTCTATGGACGACCAGGAACCTGTAGAAGTTTCTACGGATCGTAGGTTGGTTCGTAAAACCCTTTCGACTGTTGTTAACTTAGGGTCATTTGGTTCTTTTCCTACCCTTTTAAATCATAGACTATGTCAATTTTACCCTATAACTTATTTTACACTTAGAACTCTACCTATTCCCTCCCATTAACTCGAACTCTCAAAAGCTCTGAAGGTTTTCTCTCCAAATTCTCTCCAAGATCCCAAGGAAAAGCTAGAGTTTCTTCAAAATTTCAAGGTTTATTCTTCACTCTAGGGCTGTGATTATCAAGGTATATGGAAAGTTGATCAATAGATCCCCGTTCATTCATTGAGTCCCAAAGATTTCTCCGAATCTCTTTATGATTCAATCCAAATTCTAGGGTTTTGCATTTTTCTTAATGGGTTCAATCGTTCATGACTAAATTCAATCAATATTATTATGAATCAATTGAGTTGCATGCATGTTTTTGATGAATTTTATATGAACCCAATACTATGTGCTTATATTGTGATCATGAATTATGCTTTGAGATTATGTATACAACATTGAATTGAGGAACTGGTGAATTTACAATGCTTTAAGGATGTTTTTCATGAACCCATACTTTGTTTGTATGATTTATTATGAAATCAAGTCTTGATGGCATGTATGCATTGTGGATTGAAAAGGATAAGATTGACAAATCCTTTCGAATAAAGTGCCATCATGCTTTTGATGAATTAGGTTGCTTTCAATTGAGGTATTCTTAATATGAAATATGATCATTATTTAGATGCTTAGATAAGAGTCTTATAAACAATTTGTGAAGTCATGATGATTTAAAGAGATACTCTTTAAGTATAATGCATTAGCACCAAGCAGACTAGTGGTGATTATTCATGTCCCATAAACTACATGCCACCATAGGTATAGGCCGAGTGTTCATGAACGTAAGGAGAATAGAGGCGAGTATCCAGTCTTTAAATGCTTTTGGTCTCGAGAGGGACTACTGGTGAGTACCAATCTCGGAGTTATGAAAGAATGATCCTTTGTGTCCTGGCAAGATATATTGGGCCCTCTTCAATGGGGTAGTACATTGAATTTCATAGTTAGATCCGATGGTTATATGTCGGTTAATAGTCTCTCCTACACACTAAAATGAAATGCTTTAAACTTACAACATGATCTCTACAGTTTTGCATTGACCTTACTCCCATGATTTATGACTCTAGCTTATTAAGACTTGATATTGTATTACTTGGTCATGCATTATTACATTTTCAAACTTATCATGATTTATGTTTATGTTTTTATGCATGTTTTTCATATTTAGTACATTCAATGTACTAATGCATATTGTGCCTATATTATTTTAAAATATAGGATTTGACGCTCCTTCATTCGGTTGTGGCTAGATTGAATCTATCAACGGTGCTGGCTAGTGGTGAATCCTCATGGTTCAAGGGCTAGATCATGCTTTATTAATTATTTCTTTGATGTCATTTTCAGTTTTAGACTTATTTGTGGTTTAGGGGTTTGTCCTAACCACATTTATACAGTAAAGACGTATATCAAACTTAGTATATCTTCCGCAAACTCAAGCTTTTTTTTTTGTATTAAGGTCCTCTTATGTTGAGATATTATAATTTAGACTTCTTTAGCTTTATGATTGATTTCATATTGTACTTCTTTATCTTTGTGTCATGCTAATATCAAGTGACTTGTTTAGGGCCTTTCGAGGTCCTATTCGCCATGACACGTCTAGAGTGTATTTCAGGTCAGGACAAAAAGACATCAAAATGGCTTTAAACTTTTTTTTTGTTTTGTAGAATTCATATAATATAGATTATAGGGTATAAAATGAGACATAACATAATGTACATATTTTTGTTCTAGTGATAAGAGCACCCACATCACAACAAAGGTCATTAAGTGTAAAAGGTAGAAAAATGAGCTTATTATTCATCGAGTTTTTTAACTTCGCATTACATCCAATGATTTCTCAATTAAAAATGATGATACATAAATGTTCTTGATTTCTAATACACGAATCAAAAGTACATGAACATTAAGTAGCTAATAGATAAAAATTGAGTTAAAATTCAAAGTGATTACATTTTCTCTTCTATAATTTATTCAGTGCAACTTTCAATGCAAGTTTGCAAGATTGTTTGACAACTGATAAGTCCACGATTTGGACTCTTTTAGGGCTTTATTTTGATAGATTTAGTGTCCTCAAATGCATATTTTGTCTTAATAATTGATGAAAATCCTTGAGTTACAGGTATTTGGAGTTAAGGACTAAGCATGGACACTATTGGACATAAAAGAACAAGGCTGCTGAAAATAACAAGAAAAGACAGTCTGAGGATCGCCTAAACCATTAGGTGAGTCGCCGAATGGCTTTAGTCTCACCTAATGTTCCAGTGTGCCAAGCTCTGAAGGAGAAAATCGAGTCGACGAGGGAAAAGAGCAGTCGGTGAGTCATCAAACGATTTCGCGATGCAGTACTCCATCGCCCAACGTTACAGAACTTGAATTTGCTGAATGCCAATGCAGAAAGGCGATGAACCAGACCAAAGGGTGGATCATCGAGTGGATCGATCGATCGGCGATCCCGACTAACTACGCCGAGTGGTCCTTCGCAACACATTTTTTGACAACTATAAATACTTGTTTGAATTTTTAGTTTAGTATCATATTTTGTATGCAATCAGTATCAAACATTATTTTTAGTTTTTAGAACTTAGAGTTTTGGAGACTTTGTTCCTTACCTTTGAAGATTTGAAGGTTTCCATTTCTAAGCAATTGGAAGTGGGTATTGAAGATTCTTCATCTTAGACGTGTGTAAAGACAATATCTATCGTACCCATTTGATGGAAACATTTTTCGGTATCGATTTCTATCTCTTTACTATGTCTAGCTAAAACCCAAATTCTTGGGGTGTGAATATGTGAGTATGGGTTGAATTTACTGCTGGGTATTGCTGATAAATAGTAATTTTGTTGTTTAAAGGTGATTTCGTTCAGTAGTTGTGTTTGAATTTAATGGGGTTGTAGTTGCAAATACAATTTTATCTTAGTGTTTTTGACTTGCTCGAGAGAGAGGTTTTAAAACCAAAACTACTGAATTGATAGTCTGTGGTTATTGTGTTGTCGTGGGTTCAACTTGAGAGAGTGAATCATAAACCCTCTCCCACACATTCAGCTCGAGAGAGTGAATGAACTAAGGCGAAGGTTGTGCTTTATTACCACTTATCGGTGTTCGAGAGAAACCGATTTGATTCGGGGTAAATTGTTCGAGAGAAAATTTACCCCTACTAAAGTCTAGCTTAGTTACCAATTTACAGCGATTTACTATCAATAGAATTTACCCGATTGTTTATTTTAGCCCATATTCCTATTACATCCCAAGAATCCCATCTCCATATTTGCATTTTCGTTTTTAGTTGTCATTTTAATTTATAATTGATTACAAAACCCCCTTCGATAATTGACACTTGTGTCACCCTTTAATTTGATATGTTTTTATTCGTAAATGTTTATAGCTATAATTGATTTGAACACATTCGTGTTTTTCTCTTAATTCTCGGTTACAAATTGCTCCCTTGGGACTTGACCCCAACTCACTAGTTGGGTTATATTGCTATTGAACGATCGTGGACTCTTAGTATTGGATGAAGCGCCCGGACACATCAAGTCAAAATGGCACCGCTGCCGGGAGTGGTGTTAATTGAGAATTTTTAGTTAAGTTGGATTTTGTTCTTGTTAGTTATAGTTCTACTTACTTAATTCTTAGTTTTTGTTTTGCTTGTTTGTGTTGAAAACATGAAGTATGAGCGTAAACGACAGCAATGGCAACCAAGTAGGCCATCAAGATGACATCGGAAACCTCAACGATGTCAACGAGCCTCATGCTAATGACCCCCATCTCATGGGCGGTATTGGTGCTATTTGCTTGCCTCTGGCCGAAGGGAATGCAACACACAACTTTACGTGGAAACCTTATTCCTCAAGGGAGTAAAACCATGACCTGTCTCACCAGATTTTCAAACTATTTTTCCTAATCTTCTAATGCAAAAGTAAAACACAGTTTACAACACGAGATTAGCCTGGTAATCTCCACACTAAGTAATACACATTATTACTTAATCGAGCCTAAGCAATGCCTCCTTTGCCCACTATACTAATGCTCACTGATTAATATAGACTTTTGAAAGTAAGACACAAAGTTGCCCTCAACTAAGTTCCTACACTGATTCACACAAGGATTGAAACGTTTCTATCACAAGTGAAACGAATCCTACAAGATAAGCACAAATTCAAGCAATCAAAATAACAATAGGTTCAAAAAGCAATTCTTCAATTGATGAGGTCCCTTGTTGTTTTGTTGAAGCTTGAATTTTCTCTCTCTTTGAATGAATGAGTTGATATGTTGTTTGCCATGTTGAATATATCAACCATAAAGAATTATTAACCATTGGACAAAAAAACCTCATCCATTATGATTGGTTACGTACACTGACGCTTCACCAACCTCTGACACGACAACTTTCCAGCTGTATAGCACATTGCCCTAGACAAGAACAATATGCAGAGGACCGGGTCCTTGCATTTGTGAGGATTATTAAAACATCTGAAAACATTAAAACTTATCACATATTGTTATGTAGACCCTTGAGTCGAGTCGTTCATGCCCATAAATTCCGCATGAACTTCATACATTGAGCCTCTTTGAGATGAGTAGTATCTTCGAGTTCTAAGTCTTTGAGAATTGAGTTCCTAATCCTTTTGAGATTATATTCCTACTTATGGGACTGCTACATGTTACCCATTAAGCCCTTGAGTTGAGCTGTTCATGCCCATAATTCCGTATGACCCCTATGAATCGAGCAATCTAGAGATGAGTAGTATCATTGATTCTTGAGTTCTGAGAACTAAGGTTCTTTAGTGCTGTTAAGATCCCTGAGTTGAGTCATTCATGTTCATAATTCCATATGAACCCTATGATTGGAGTTATAAATTTAAAAAAAAAGCGTTTTAAAGCCAACACTTGAGTTCTTAAACTGAGTTTTAAGAAAATAAAGATGAGATTTGAGAAAAGAGTTTTCTAAAACATGATTAGTATGACAATCAAGTATTTCATCAATGTATGAACACTATGGTATCTAGTTATACCATCAATTTTTATGCTGTATGACTTTCAGAGTCATCAATGATCATATTATAATATGATTTTAAAATGTTTTTGAGAAAGAGCAGAGTTGAGTTCAGTTTCTTTAAAATGATATATGGGAACTAAGTATTCCCAACCGGTGCCATCAACCCAACTTTCTTCTTCCCTATCGGGAACAACCTTGGATAACCTGCATAAAACTCCTGAACCCAGGAAGGAACATACGGATTTCGGGGTTTTTGAATTATTGAAACTTATGGAAGCGAAGTGTGTCCCACACATCGGGATACCTGTCAAAAACACCATCACTAGACAACCACTTCTGCTCCAAGATAGTCCGTGAGACAACGATTTTCAGTCGATTCATGGACCGCGGTGGATGTTCTGAAATTGGAGGCACTTGAGATGCCTGTACTATTGCAAGTGCTGGAGGTGTCGGGGGTGCTGGATGTCTAGTCAAAGGATCATGAACCGCTTTAGATTGCGGTATCGAGCGCTTCCATTTGAGCAAATCCTCTCAGTTACCGGTGTATGTACTTGAGTCCTGGACCCTACAACTTTCTCTCTTTCAGACTCAGAGGAGGTGAAATGAGTGGAGTCGAAGCCCATGCTGTCCGATGAGCTTGAACTCGAACTAGAACTAGCCACCACCTGCTTCTTGCCTTTTCCCTTCACACTGCTCTAAGTAAGTTTAGGTTGAGTAGCTCGGGGAGGTATGACCTCCACTTCATAGACAACCGCTTTTCCTTTCTTCCGGGGTGCTGGACCTCTTACCGGAAGCTTTGGTCTAGCCATATCACTTTCAAAGAAAAGTAGGAAAACTTGCCAAACCACTCGACGAGCAATAGGGGGCTCGCCAAAAGTTACAGAAGAAATCAACAAATAATCAGCACAAAAGGGTGAGACCAAACGCCATTATGCGAGTCGCCGAGTCTACTCGGTGAGCACAAGCCTATCTCCGCAAGTTACATATTAATTTACCAATATTTCTGGTCCAAAAGGTGATAAGGGGGTTAATTGGCCAACCAACGAGTCACTCGGCGAGCTCGACTCAGCTCGCCAAATGGCCCATCGTGGCAGATTTTCAACCCAATTTTGAGTATAATTCTATGCAATTCAAGCCTACCCACAATGATTATCTATCCCAGAGTGCTCAGACTTCCCCCAATTGATCTAGATTCGACCAAACAACAATTTTGCCCTTAAGAACGACGTTACCTAATCCATCATTGGGAAAATTCAAGTTGTTTAGTGGAATTTGGGTTACTCAAACATCAGCCACACAAAACTCAACATTCAAACCCGTATTTTACACAATTTAAACGCCAATCTCAAACTAATTTATTCTAAAAAAGATATCATGCATGCTTGATTTCAAATTGGATTTTAACAAGTGATTAAGCACACAATCAAGGAAAATGATAGATCTATGAACTACTCAAACACATGCACAAATTTTTTTATGGAATTTTAAAACAAATTTAGAAAACCAACCTCAAATGTAGACACGTGACATTAAGGAAAAGAGAAAAGGATGGGCAACGCTTCACACTTCGACAACACGTGGACACCCACAAAAATCAAAGTCAAAAACTATGATAATTTTTTTATTGTAAGGATATGATTTGAATTTAAAATGGTTGGAAGGCCTTTGACTCTAAAGTTCACGCCTCAATCGTTGAGGTTCATTAACGCCACCGATCCACTCGGAGAATCGCCAAGTGGACTTTAGCCCGCCGAAGGTAACAAAAACTTTAGCATTCAGTTGGTCCAAAAGGTTGTCTATATCGGGTCGCCTATCCACTCGGCAGATCGCTGAGTGGGCTTTAGCTCGCCCAATTGCCCTTTTTCTTCAAAATTTGAATTTCAACCTTCACATCCAACAAACGTTATTCAAAACAAAAAGTAAAACTTGGGTTGCCTCCCAAGAAGCGCCTTATTTAATGTTGTGGCACGATGAGGCCATGTGATCATGCCTCATTCTCCGGGTTGATTAAGGTTTCACTAGGAAGATCCCCTTGCGGTCTTGGATTTAAATGAGCTGAGATCTGGCCCATTTTAGTTTCAAGATCTTAATGGAAATCGAGTGTGAATTCACGGTTTGATTTAGAGAAGAGACATCGTATTTCATCTCCTTGAGTACCTTGTCTGATCCTTCTACCTTATTCAAGATACTGTCAAGTATATCCTCGGTTCAGAAGCTTTCGGGATCCGCCCTTGGTTCCTTCAACTTTTGACGTTCATCTGAAGGCACAAACCAATTTTTGTCATCATCTCTATCTCTCTAATTTACACCACGGTCATGCCATTCTCGATCTAGATCTCTCCAACCATCATCCCAATCTCTATTCCAACCTTGATTCTCACCCGACTTTGGATAGCTCATACAAGAACCCCCTATTTGGGTTGACAAGAACTAGACCTCTTCATTGTACATGGCATCAAATTGTGCGTTATCCGGGTTCACACCACTATTACCACCTACCGCATTTATAGCCTTGTGACCACCTCTTATGACATGTTTCGTCAATAAGTCCATTTTGGTTATTATCTTGGTTATGTTTTCATCTTGTTCTTGGTTATTTTCAATTTGTTCCTTTGTCAGCCCAAGATGCAAAGGAGACACCTCATCTTCCCTTGTGTACCTTGCACAATTGATTTTAGTCATCTTATCAAGTAGGGCTGATGCAATGTCAAAAGGTTGTCTTATGATTCCACCACAAATACGTTGGTCAAAGACACCTTTATTGATCGTGTTGAGAATCCGATAAAAATATTGCAATAACACATTGTCCAGCAACCCATGAGTCGGATATTGGAGAACCAACTTTTTGAACCTCAACCACGTTTCATGGGTGGGCTCACCATCAATCCGCTTGTAGTTCTGAATATTATCCCTCAACTTAACCATCTTCGAGGGAGGGAATAACCTTTCATAAAACACTTCTGTGAGCTCCTCCCAAGAAGTGATAGATTCCCCTGGTAGTTCGGTTAACCACTTCGTTACTTCCCCCATTAGATAAAAGGGAAAGTAACTGAGTCGGACTGACTCTTGAGTGATGTTCTTGAAGGAAAATGGTCCACACACATCCACAAAATTTTGGATGTGGTCATGAGGGTCCTCATGAGAAAGTCCCCCAAAGAAACCTTTCATTTGCAACAACTGCAACATCGTGATGGTCAAATGAAAAACCGGATTACCTATAGTTGGAGGCAATCGTATAATACCCGCACTTCCCAGCTGATCCTCATTAGCATCGTGCAAGTTTCCGATGTCATCATTGTTCCCAAGTTGACTTGCATTGCTCCCATTTACACTCATTTCTTCACCTGTTTTGGAGGAATCAACAAGAACAAAAAATAAGATATTTCAACTACAATAAAATTAGTTGAACTACACATACTAAGTGTAGGTGGTCACTAACAAGTGTAAACACAACTAAGAGTTAGGATCGATCCCACAGGGAGTGATACGGTAAACAATTCAACTATGAAGTAAAAATGTGTTCTAATCGTTTGTAGAAGTAAGGATTTTGCAACATAAAATTTAATCACGAAGTTTCAATTATTATTATCAAATGAGGGGGAATTTAGTAATCAATTTGTGACAAAGAACAACTAACACGGTAATTAAACAACTAGAGATTGGACCTTAGGAATGTAATAAGTCGAATGCTAATTTCACTTAATGGGTAATTACTAATTGCATCAAGTTGTTGAATCTCAATGGGTAGGCTAGGTTATGAATACAATAGCCATCTCTCGATCAACTATCATGTTTCGAGTGAGTTCTTTAGAACCTCAATAAACTTAACACTACCAAACAACCCAATTCCTTGATTAACCAACTTTTTTAAGCTGGGTTTGTAAAGACGTAATGAAACCCACTTTCTCAAGATAGATTTTATAGACGCAATCAATAAAACTATTAATCATTCATTGTACTCTAATACCTCTTTCTTAAGCTAGCTTAGAGAGCTAAGCTAGAGCTGAATTTGCAACCTCAGTTCATCAATTAAAACATGAACAAACAATCGAACCCATTTCAAAACAACATTAACTTCAACAATTAATAACACCCATTAGCTGATTAATGCAGTTGACTACATGATCACACCCCTAAGGTAAGGGGTTTTAGCCAAACATAGCGGAAAGTAAGAAATCGTTACCAACAAGATTTTCCATCTGAATTGCTAACAATCTGCAATACCCAATGCCAAAATCAAAGAAAAAGTCCTATAATCTCACATCCTAGATCTAAATCTTCACCAAGAATGTCTAACAATGTAAAAATGTAAAAACTCTCAAAGACTCAGGAATACATTATGTGGGAACTCCTTTTCTTCTTTCAAAAAATAAATTAATACGTTCCCAAAAACTCAAACAGAGTCCAATGGAGAGGTTAGTCCAGCTCACCGATTAACTCAGTGGTAGTTCTTCTCTCCTTTTGGCTTGACTCCTGCAATAATTTGTTCTGCGAGTTGCATCATGAGCACCGATCCATTTAGCAAATCGCCGAATCATCCATTTGCTCGCCAAGTTGGCTTGGTACATGGGCTACTTTGCCAGAACTTTTGGCGCGCTGGAGGGTTACTCGGTGAGTGGCCGAGTGACTTTCGCAAGCTCCAACTCCTCTTTTCTTCAGCTTTTCAAACTTTTCACTTCTTTTCGCATCGTAATGCCCTTGCCTTTTTTTTAAGCTTTCATTTCCGCATATCAACATATTAATATCAGTTATGACCACATAGTAGGCATTGAGGACACTAATTCTTTCAATAATAAGCCCTAAATTTGTCAAAATTCTCGATTCATCAATATATTGAACTAACCATTTACAATTTAGTTCTAAAAATTAATCAAATTAACTCTCGAAAAATAAAACATACCAATTATTTTGGGATAGAGGTAATAAATATTTTGTAGTTTCTGCACTATGCTTTTTAACTTTTTAAACAAGTGTCACAACTCAATACACTGTGAGAAGCCCCCACATTATTCAATGGAAGAACCAATTAACTAGTACCACACAGTCCACTACAAAAACTTAAATTAAACAATTTTCAACACTAAAAATCAAGCTTCAGCCTCAAAAAATTAAAGTCATAATAAAATGCGGAATACCCCCTTGAAACTGATAATTGTGTACCAAAACATCAACGTAGTCTAGAATAAGGGGACACAACCCGAACTCTATTTCTAAAAATGGATTAGAGGGAAAACAGGAAGCCAAAGCAGTTCGAAAGAAGAAGCTCACTGAGAAAGTGTTGGAGACAAATACGGTAGGAAGAAAACATGTTCTGCATATTCGAGAACTTATTGGCAAGAACACGCAGTGTTCATCTCAAATGAAGAGCAAATGTTATTAATTCCCCCTTTCACAATTTTAAAATTGGTTCAAAGATGCAAAGGAATAATTGTGTTGAGCAAAGTTCCGTCAACCAACTATAGTAGCATATTTTTGTTGTTACTAGTATTACCTTTGGATCCATGTGATTTGTCTCTCTATCTATTTTATTTGTCCTATCTACCAACTTGTAACTCATCTTTGTTGTTTAAGGAAATCGGATTTATAAGTATTATTTGATACATGTGGTATGATTGGTCTCTATAGCTAGTTATGTAAAATGTTCAAGTCTACTCGTAATTCTAAGTAAGTTTTATTAGTATTGGTTATCCAAGATGTGAATATTTGTATATATCTACAATCTTGGTTAGATGTGTCACCTCCCTTAAAGTAAGATTTTTGTTTATCTCTTTCTTCAATTTTTTTAATTATCCCTTTTATTTGATGTTTCGAAAATTTGTAGGAATTTAAATAATCTTTTCTTTGTCACAAGAAATTATAGATTTTAACAACATTGTTTGTGTATCATCCATTTTTTCTTTGCTTTTTAGTTCTATACTAACCTGGTTTAGTATTATATTTCTGCAAGTGTATTTTGTATTTTTTGTTCACGGGTACACCTTATCTAAAATCACCATTGATTTTATGAATTCTTCACATCATGATACTTACTTGACAAACCAATATATTTCTAAAAACTAATGTTACTACTAGCTAGAAGATAAAGTTAAGAAATTGCAAACTTATGTAATCATTAATTATAGGTGTAGACACATAAATTTTATTGGATTAAATTCATACTAAATTTGAATTAATCCATGTTTGTTGGGTTGAATG
>JAJOOR010035060.1:0-20329 GCA_036250505.1 Solanum acaule | reverse complement strand
TATCTCTATTTTTCAGATCAATATTGAGCTTCACTGGATTTTTTGAATGAGAACCTAATCCCGATAGAGCAGTCATAACTTCATCATACCCTTGAACTTCGTCCTCATCATAATTTGAAAGGACAGCAGCAAGGGGTTGGGGTTCACCAGTACACATCATTTCACTCACACTAGCTACTGCTTCATCAATCACATAAATTGTTGAGACCACATGAATGTCACTAGGTTGATTCATCGATTTGCACACATCGAACGTAACCTCCTCATCATTTACCCGAAACTTTAAATCACCACTTTCAACATCCACAAGAGTTCTTTCGGTTGCCAAAAATTGTCTACCTAAAATAATAAGTACTTCGGCATCAATGTCACAATCCAAAATAACAAAGTCAGCCAGAAATATGAACCTATCAACTTTCACAAAAATATCATAAAGTATGACAATGGGATGCTTAATAGATCGATCACCCATTAGGCGTCGCATTGTGGTAGACTTAGGAACACCCAATACAAGTTGTTTGTAAATGGCGTATGGCATCAAGTTAATACAAGCCCCCAAATTACATAATGCATTGGGAAATTGGAGCATCTGAATAGTGCATGGAATAGTAAACGCCCTCAGATCAGCTTTCTTGATAACCACATTGCTTGTCATTATGGCACTAGACCTATGAGACACTTCAACTGTTTCAAATCCATATTCCTCTTTTTGGTGACCAATTCTTTCATGAACTTTGCATAGCTGGGCATTTCCAACAACGCTTCCACTAAACGAAGATTTATTGACAAACACTTGTACACAGATAGAAATTTCTTGAACTTTGCATCTTCATCCCGCTTTTTGAGTCTTTGAGGAAATGGTGGGTTGATTTTGGGCAACAGTTTTACTGACTTTGAAGAAGACACAGCCCCTTCCTTGGGTAATTGCAGTTCCTCGGTGTTGCTTTTCCTTGGACTTCCTTCAATCTCTTGGAGCGTGTCATTCTCCGATGCTTGGTCGGACCCTTCTACATCAATGGCGCCCTCCTCTTCTCTACTAGTGTTTGCCTCAACGTTCACCTTCACATCACCACCTTCTACTTTCCCACTCCAGGTCAAAAGTACTAAGCACCTGTCATGATCAGCCTTTGAATTCGTCATATCATCATTTGCACACCTTTTTAATGGCTTAGTGTCTAGTTGGACTAAAAGTTGACTCATTTGACATTTGAGTCGCTTGATAGATTCCAAGTGAGAGTTTACTTTATTATTCAAGGATGAGAAATCAGCCTTCATTTCTTTAAGCATGTCATCAGATCTTTCGACCTTTTCTAGGATGCGTGATAGAAAATCATCCACTCAAAGGCTTCCCAAACATCCCCTAGATTTTGGGTTGTCACCCATTTGCATGTAACACGCATCATGGTCGTCTTCTCTCCTCCAAAGGTCATTTTGGTCAGCCCAATATCGATTGTAACTTCTCCGTCCATCCTCAATAAGTGTGTTCCAACCTTGATTCCCACCCGACATCGAAGAGCCTGGGTAAGAACCCTCTTCTATTCTTGACACTTTTTGCACCTTATTGTTTTCAGAAATACTCCCCATGACTTGTTCATTTAGCAACACCATTTGGGACATCATCTTGGCTATGTTTTCATCTCGTTCTTGGTTTTTTTCTACTTGCTCTTTTGTCAACCCAAAATTCAAGGGAGACACTTGATATTCTTTAGTGCACCAAGCACGATTGATATTTGTCATTTCATCGAGAAGAGTGGATACTATAGAATACGGTTATTGCATGATTCCTCCTCGAACAAGCAGGTCAGCCACCCCTTTGTTGACTAAGTTAAGACTCCGTATTGTAGCAACACATTGCTCGGGAGTCCATGAGTTGGACACTTCAGCAACAACTTCTAGAACCTCAACCATGTTTCATGAATTAGTTCCCGATCTACTCGCTTAAAGTTCTGAATATGATCCCTCAACTTCACCATCTTCGAGGGAGGGAAAAACTTTACATCGAATGTCTTGGTGAGTTCCTCCCAAGAAGTGATTGATTCTCTTGGTAGCTCAGCCAACCATTTTGTTGCTTCCCCATTAGAGAAAAGGGAAACAAACGAAGTCGGACCGACTCTTGTGTGATGTTCTCGAAGACAAATGGACCACAAAAGTCCACAAAGTTTCGGATGTGCTCATGGGGATCCTCATGATCCAGCCCTCTGAATAAACCCTTGATTTGCAACAGCTGCAACATAGTGCTCGTCACCTGAAATATCGCATTGCCCACAACCCGGGGCAATCCAATAGCACTCGCACTTCCCAATAGATCATCATTGACATCGTGCAAGTTACCGACGTCATCATTATGTCCAAGTTGGCTAGCATTACTCCCGTTAATGCTCATTTCGTCACAAGTTTAAGAGCAGCCAACAATAAACAAAAGTAAAATAAGTTGATTCAACTATAAACAAGATTAGATCACAACTAAACTTCACTAAAAGAATTTTAAAATCACTCCCCGGAAGTGGCGCTAATTTTTATAACGCTCAACTACACTTCATCCAATTCTAAGTGTAGGCGATCACAATCTAGTATAAACTCAACAAAGAGTTGGGGTCGATCCCACACGGAGTGATACGGTAGAGAATTCAATTATGAAGTAAAGGAAGTGTTCTAATCAGTTGTAGAAGTAGACATTATCGAAACAATTAAAGTAAATTGCAAGTGTTGAGAACTAGTGTCAAATGGGAGGATTAGATTGAGCAATTAACAACTACGAAAATAGGGGAGTAATCAAGTGGAGAGGGATCCTTGGGATGTGATCGATTAAATGTCAATTTCTCTATACGGGTGATTATCATTTACTAAAAGACGTTGAATCTTGGTGGGTAGGATAAAATTTAGGTGCAACATCCATCTCTCGATCAACTACCACGATTCAAGGGAGTTCTCTCGTACCTCGACAAGCATACACTAAGAACAGCCCAAAACCTCAATTAATATACTCTCTCGAGCTAGCTTGGTAGGATCGAATTCAAATTCACTTTTTTAAGCTGAATCAAGAATAACCCAATCACTACAATTATCAATTGATAGTTTTAATTCGAAACCTCTTTCTCAAACAAGCATCTAATACTAAACTCGAATTGTATTTGCAATTACAATTCATCAATTAAAACTCAGTTATCAATTGAACCCACTTCAAATCAATAATTAAATTTTATTAAATACTAACATCCATAAGCTAATTGAGACAAATTAATCATATAATCACACCCCAATAATGGGGGTTTTAGCCAAACATTGTAAAAAGCACGAAAATGTTACCAACTAAGTCCTGTATCAACTTGGTAACAAACTGCAGGTCTTCACAATGCTCAAAAATAGTTCAAAATCAAAATCCAACTATAAAATCCTACTCAGAAACTCCAAGAACAGTGTTAGGGACAAAAAACCCAATGTAAGAACTTTCAAACACTCAGAAAGTTTGCTCAAAATTTTGGGACTCTGAAACTCTTTTAAAAAATCGCATTTATAGTTTCCCAGATTTTTGTCTTTGGATTCGTTCGGCAAAATTAGTCGAGCATCGCCGATCCAGTTGGCGATGCACAAAATGTCCATGTTCAACGCCTTTTTGACTTGATTCTTCACCATTCCTCTTTTGTAACTTTAGGTGATCAGGATCTCCATCGCCGATCCAGTCGATGCTTCACCGAAAGTCCATTTCCATCACCGAGTTGGCTTTTTCCCAGGGCTGGCCTGCTGTAACTTTCGTCGAGCTGAAGTACTACTCGACGAGTCGCCGAGTGGTCTTGGCAATCGTCAGTCTTTCTTGTCTTCAGCTTTTTCAGCATTTCCGTTCCTTTCTGCTCGGTAATGTCCTTGTCTTGCCCTTTTTGCCTTCATAGCTGTAATTTAGCATTTAAACATCAGTATAGAGCATAAAATAAGCATTAAGGAAACTAAAACTATGAATATTAATCCCTAAATGAGTCGAAATCTAGACTCATCAAAGATCCACTACCATTTCCTCCTTGAGGCTTAGGGTTAGACACCCTATCTTTGTTGAACTTAGAAAGAGCATTGGAGGAACCTTAGCCGAAAAACTTTTGTCGAAACATAGAACAACCATGCCTATCGGACCTTGAATGTGAGAAGTTGTCATCACCAATCTTAGACCTCTTTGCCTCCCTAGAACGTTCTTCAAGTTTCTCATCTTTGATTTGTTGAGCATGAACCATGAGACGAGAAATATCCATATCATTGATAAGCATAGCGGTACGACATTCCTTAACTACCATCTCGGACACACCCAAAACAAACTTACTCATCCTTGCCCTAGGATCGGCAATCATAGTAGAAGCATGTCTAGACAATTGTGTGAACTTCAAAGAATATTCCTTCACACTCATATTTCCTTGATGGATGTTGATGAATTCAAGCATTTTCGCCTTCCTCATTTCAAGGGGATAGAGCCTATCAAGGAAAGCAACCTTAAACTTTTCCCAATCAAGAGGACCCACATCAACTGCCCTCTCTTCCTTCCATTGGTTGAACCAAACTTAAGCAACACCCTTAAGTTGTTAAGCGGCCAATTTTGCCTTTTCCACTAATGTCACTCCCATGATCATTAACACCTTATATACTTCATCAATAAACTCTTGAGGATCTTCTTCAACCTTGGACCCATGAAAATTTGGGGGATTCATTCTAGTAAAGTCCCTCACTCTAGATATCGTCGTACCCACATTTGGGTTCAGTGGGGCCACAACCCCCTATTGGCTTGAGACATCATGACTTGAGCTAACACTTGAAATTCATCCCTAAACTCCGCATTAGTTAGTTGCTCGGCTAAAGGGTCAACCAAAACTTGAGGATCTTGAGGAGCTTCTCATTCACATTCCGCCTAACGTAAACTCTTAGAGGGGCTATATCCTAAAAAGCACCGAATAGGGATTAGAAGAAAGACATATAGAGTTACACTCTATCACATGATTTTAGAGTAACGAAAGAAGTTGAGTTTCCTAATAATCTTATAGTCTCTCATTCATAAATGTGGAGCGATTCACACTCACGAACAAGACTCTACTCGACATGGCTTATGAGACTTCCTATGGCCTTTCTAAACCTTGTGCTCTGATTACCAAGTTTGTCACGACCCAAGGTGGCCCCTAGGCATAACATGGCGTAAAGGACCCCGAGAGGCCCCACACAAACCACGTAGTGTTCATCATACAAGAAAATAGAATAAAGAGATTAAAAGACAGTTTCAACATATAAGAGTTTTATAGAGAAAAGAAAAAATCTAAACATCATCTCAAAACCATCTAGTATATGAGTATATCGGGGCGTAGCCTGTACATCAAGTTCCAAAACTGAAAGTAAAGACAAAAGGGGAATCAAGCTTGGTCCTCGGAATATGAGGACTCACCAAACTTAAATCTTCTATATGAGAAGTGTGAATCTGTAAGGTCAGTCCCTACATTTGGGGAAATGTAGGCAAGAGTATATATGCATTAGTACAAAATATGTACCAAGTATGATAGTCATGCATAAAATATTAGAAAACATGAAAAAAAGGACATTTTCATAAAGTGAAATGACCAAGGTAAATCATGAATGTAAAAGAATGAGAGGACATAAGTCACAAAACATGGTCAATGCAAATAGATATCATCTTAAGTCACATGTGAGATACTTCTTGAAGTAACCTTAGTTCATCATTGTGGGAGATTTACCTTTAACCAACATATAAAACTATGTGAGCTATCAACACAAAATTTGGTGTCTACCCTACACCAAAAAGGGGTGTACTACTTGCCAAGTTAAGACCAAGAACTTCTAACTTATGTGGATCCACTAGCTAATATATATCTAAGACAATCATCCTATGGGGGCACATAGGTATGGGATAAAGATATTGCTTATAGAAACTCAGCCTCTACTAACGGGAGAGATCCTATCCAATATCCTCTCAGTGCTAAGTGTAAAACCAACGGAATAGTCATATTCTTAACTAGTCTTTTCTATCCATGGAAGGGCATGTCATATTACCAATCCAAGCTAAGTCATATGTCATCCATGGAAAGGTACAATAAAGTAACCAATCCAAGCTAGGTTTCATTAGAATAGCTCTTTATCTTTGATTCATTTTAGGTGAGAAGATCTTTCAACCTTAGAATTCTTAATGTGAGAAAACCTTTCACATTCATGCATGAGGTAGTTATGTGAGCAATCCTTTCACAACAACAACATATATGCTTTTACTCCCAAAGAAATCTACATCATATCTCATCAATTCCATAAGAACATACATAATTCAATAATTCACCATTCATAGTTCAAGACTCACTTTCAATCATCAATCTCTAGAAAACATGGGTTAAGCATGGGTTCATGGGATTCACCTTAAAATCATAAGATTATATCCATTCATGCATAAAAGTTCATAAATCGATCAAAAAAATCAACATTTATAAGAACCCATGACATAGAGGAAAAATTCCTAACTCAATTGTGGATTTCTAACTTTATAAATTGGAGAATTTAGGAACTCCGTGGAGGAAAGGTCTCCATGGATGAAAACTATCATACTTTGATGCCAAAATCTTGCAATCAATAGAATGAAACAAAATCCACTACAACATTTTAGGCTTTTAGCCACCCCAACAAACTGTACCCAAAACTATCAAAAAGTGTTGCCTTTTTATCATAGGCCACACTTTTTTACTTTAGACAATTCTTTTGCAGGGTTGGACTAAAGAAGCATAACCTTTGACTTTATGTTTTAAGTGTTGCCTAATCTGCTATGCTTTAAAAGCGTGGCCAATAAGGTACATTAGCCACTCTTTGCAATACTTCATATAGCTACACTTCAATTTCATACGACCACACTTTTTAAGAGTGACCTTTTCTTATTTACTGGCCACATTTTTGAAGTGTAGCATTTTATAGATTCTGTACAACAATAGTTTAAAGTGTAGTATTTGCTAATGTACGTACGAAAATTTATATAATTAATAAGCTACACAATGGACGTGCCTATGGCTACACTTTTAATGTGAGGCAATGTTGGCTATAAATTATTTATATGCCACAATTTCTTCTTGAGAAATTATTTTTGGGTATATTCACTAATCACATTATACATAATTTATATATAATCTTAGCTTTTATTTAACTAATACAGTACATAATTCCAATGGACTGATTTGCAATAACGTCAAAAAATAATGCCTTGTACTACACATACATAAAAAAACAATATTTTAAAGATGTGTAATTTCAATGAAATCCACAAAATCAAATGTATTCAAACTTAAGTATATACTTCAAAAACTCTTTGATCAGTATTGCCATTCAAATTCAATCACCTGCATTTCCCTACACATTCAAAAATAAATTAAAAATTAGAGAGAATCCTTGTTAAACAAATTGAATGTAATCAGATTTCATGTTCGTATGTAATAGATATCAGTGACAAGACATTAGAAAGAAACCATGTTCTAACAGAAAAAAGTTAGAATCATCTGTTGAACCATTGTAGAAACAAAGCCAACGATGATAGAATCAATGCTCACATGGAAGATCAAGCTAAAAAAATCAAAGACTAAAGAGTTGATAAGGATATGATGGATGGCATTCAACATGTATCGAGAAGGAAGACAATCAAAACCAAACAACCTCAGAAATCAGGCAGAAACATGTTACTGGCAGCAACATGTAACTGGCAGCAACAAGGAAAGCAAAATGCAAGGTCATCTGATGAACCATTGTAGAAACAAAGCCAGCGATAATACAATCAGTGCTCAAAAGGAAGAACAACCTAAAAAAATCAAAGACCAAAGAGTTGATAAGGATATGATGGATGAGTTACAACCTACCTCAAGAAGGAAGACAATCAAAACCAAACAACCTCAGAAATCACGCAACAACATGTTACAGGCAGCAACAAGGAAGGCAAAATGCAAGGTCATCTGATGAACCATTATAGAAACAAAGCCAATGATAATATAATCAATGCTCAAAAGAAAGAATAAGCTAAAAAAAATCACAAAGACCAAAGAGTTGATAAGGATATGATGGATGACTTTCAACCTATCTCGAGAAGAAAGACAATCAAAACCAAACAACCTCAAAAATCACGCAGCAACATGTAACTGGAAGCAACAAGGAAGGCAATACTGGTGTCTCTTTTTACAAAAGAAAATGAGTGAATCATTATAAAATTGAGCACAAGTATAACTGGCTCTATTTATGCATACACCTTAGTCTCATTAACTGAATCAACTTCGGGAAATAATTAGTCAACTTGCCTACTATCATAGAGGAAAAAAAGGACTTCCAAAGAAACAGAGAGGGTTGATTAGCCAATTATCACAGATTTACAATCCCATAATACAGTCTTCAAGACACTAATTAGCTAACTTATTGTTCACAAAAATACACATGTATTAAACTTGTTTTAACTCATAATATAAAGGCATTTAAGTTTCTTGTGAATGTGAAACAGAAATACCTTTTGAAGAACCGAATCATGAGTTGACCCAGAAGAATGTGGAAGACTTTGGCCTCTTACAACTTGTGCACTACTTGCATCATCAGGTTAAGCAAGGTTAGATCCAACACACCCTGGTATATCTTGAACATTCAATCCAGGGTTGTTTTACAACAATTGACTAAATAAATGTCACATTTCTTCTCTCATTTCATTCATTTCTTCTTTTACAGAAGTGATTTCATTGGCATGCTTTTATTTTAGCTTGTTAGTTTCCTCATCTTTCTTTAAAGAATTTTCTATCACTGATCTACCATAGCACCTAAGTCGACCAGGCTACTCCTTTCCAAACACTGCCCTAAACGCATCATTAGTTGTTTCCCCGAAATTTTGGCGATTCTAAAGTTCAACCTATTGAATAAAATTGACATCCATATTAAATATAAGTACTGCTTTATGTCCACCTAAAATGAGTTTATGATTCATTAAGTTAACTTTAATTGGCATGCCTTCCGAGAAAACTGTCCAGCGACTCAAGCATTTTAAAATAAAATTATCACCCTCTCCCAACAAATCAATAGTCTTGTGATAGAGATCAAGAACTAAAAAGATCTAACAAATTTTCCTAGAAAATAATTCAGAGACATCGACGAAGAATTGATTTATCACTGCATGTGCATGACATTGGTAAAAGATGCAGCAAGTAATACATGAAGAAATAAACCAGCCTTTTGTCAAGGAAATTCATCAGAATTCATTTAACTTTTGTTGGCAAAGGATAACAAGGAACTTCACTTCCAGTTAGCCAATAGTTTTTTGATGTGCCAATCCAATTCAGAAAGTGCCAACCACCAGATCTTTTATTGTGCAGTAGCAACTGACCTTTGGTGCATGTTCTTACTATTGTTGGACTGAACTGGGCTATGACATTCATTGTTCGAGAAGCCTATGTGAGCTGCAATTCAAAGAAAGTTGACAAAAACACCAAAAAATAGCATCCTCTCACGAAAATAGTCCATCAACTTGTTCAAATTTCCTAAATTTTGAAGCTCATGTTACTTTCCTTTACTTAATTATATGATAGGTGTCCATTCAGTAAACTAACAAATTTACACTGCTTAAGTAGAATGAATGCTAAAAACTTGTTCAAATTTCCATAAATTTTCACTTACTGCTACTTACCTCTACCTAGCTGTCACGCCCCAAGCCTACACCCTAGGCGGGACTGGCACTCGATAACCATTATTGGCCCCAAGCGGACCCTTGGCCTGGCTTAACTCTTAGCGGAAAACTTACCCATGATAAAATTCTTTAAAAAGTAAATTGAACTGCTCAATAGATAACTTAGAATGTATTAAATAGCATTCGACTTAGCCAAGGTGGCAACTCAAAGTTCAACATAAACCAATAATAAGATAATGACAAATGAACTAACTAACTGTCTATGAAGCCTCTAATAACTGAGATGGATGTCGGGACAAGACCTCCTTGATCATCCTAACAGCTGAAAACTACTAAAGCAATATAAATATGGATCCTCCGGAAAGCAAGGAGGCTCACCACAAGACTGTGAATGCTCAACTGGATCAATGAAGCGCTCGATGTTGATCCTAGTTACTAGTATCTACATCATAAAAATGATGCAGGTCAAATGGTGCCAGTACATTGAATGTATGAGCATGCGAGGGGAACTCTAAAACAAGACATAAGCTTGAAAGGAACTGAAAGAACATACTTGGGCTCAACTCAACTCAACTTAATATAAAGAAAACTTTTAAAACCTGGATAACAACTCTGTGTATTTAGAAATGTAATAGTAACTCTAAATGTATGCAAAGATACAATATAAACTCTAAATGTATATAAAAATACAATTAACTCTGTGTATATAAAAATACAAAATACTATTGTGGGAGTTTCTCTAACCAACAACCATCACTTAACAGTTATTGTGATGATACAACGTTTTGCCTCACGCTGCCAGGGCCATCGTATACCTTGCCAAGGGTATAGAACCTGACTACTAAGTGAATCCACTAGTCTATGCTATAAAGCACTAAGGAATCATCTAAAAAGTATGACCCTTTTTCTACCCATGGTGGCTACATAGTTTATGGGGGTTGGGAGTTGTCTGAACTCTCCCCCATATCGGTGCTCAATACTACTCCCAAAATATGATACTAGCTCTTATGTTTAAAAACATAACTCTGTGGTTTGAGATAATTACTCAAAAACTAGCCTGAAGGCTCTCTTGGAAATCAGTGTTTCCTCTCTTGCTTAATTGTGAAAGCATTTACTCTTTACTGAAAACTAGCTCAAAGGCTCTTTTGGAAATATCAATTTCCTTTCTTGTTTAAATGTGAAAACATTTTACTCTTTGGGAATACATAGTCCCGATATACTCTTTTGAAGAAATGAACTTCAATCTTTACTCTTTACTCAACTCAAAACTCAGGTCTTAAAACAAAGTTAAAACATTTGTAAAAGACTTTTGGAAAACTTTATGAGCTTCTCTTGACTTGGCTCTTAACTTTCCTTGAATTTGAATTTATGGATTCAAGGATTGTGATAGGAAAGATCTCATGATGTTTAGGAGTGTTTTTAGATGGTTAAACATGAGAAACGATCAAGAAATCATTGTGTGGAAGCAAGTCCGCGACGTGGAGATGCATTTATATATTTGGTCGCGAAATAAATTTTGAGGCAGAACGGTCTGTGACCACTCCACAACGCGGAGAACAATTTTGGGAAAAGGTGGGGCAGGTCCGCGACGCGGACTGGGGCACCAGATTTGCCTGACTTTTTACTTCTTCGTTTTATAACCCCAATTCGCCTAAACTTGGTTCTTTTTCTCAAATTATCTTTAGATTCAGATACCCAGTGTATGTACAAAAGAATCTAACTCAAAACAACTCTATAAATCGACCTTAAACTCTCAAGAACTCCTAAATCTCATCCCAAATTCAAGAACGAAAGAAATTCAAGAACACAACTCAAGAACATCATAGTCTCAATCTTTTAGGATGAAAATCATACTGAAATAAACATGTTTGGCGCATGGTTGAACGAACCCAACTCTATGTGAACTCACATACCTTGTAGGATTGAATCCTTGGTGAAATCCGCACTCAATTCCTCAAGAAATCGACGAATCCTTGCTTCTTCTCCTCTTTTCTCCTCTTCTTTTCTCTTCTCTCAAAACCCTAACTATTTTTGATGAAGCGTAAACTGAAACAAATCAGTTTAGACCCCAACTTAAATACCAAAAACAAAATTAAGTAATTGGGTAGGGAAAAGACCACAATACCCTTCTAAAATCCGATTTTGACTTTCCTTATCTAGCCAGCCCAACTACAAATGGGCATATCTCTCTCATACAAACTCGAAACTGAGCAAACTCGGCGGAGTTGGAAATATAATTCAAAGATCGTTCCTACAGTATCTTGTAGTACAGGTAAATCATCCTGAGCTAGGAGTTATGGTCATTTGAAGTTGACCCAAAACTCATATATAACTTAACTTTGTCAAACTTTCCAAATTTGATTATTTCCAAAAACGGTTTCTTTCTAATTTCAATTCTTTCTAGTAGCGGGGTCTTACATTATCTCCCCATTGGGAACATTCATCCCCAAATGAGATTAATCTTAGCAGGCTAAGGGTGTAACATCTAACATCTAGCTCAAACACCCAACAAGGAAAATGTAAATATAGCAGGCCAATTTAAAATAAATGCCAAGAAAAGGATTAGTACTTTAATTTGGAACTCCTCCGGATTCGAAGAGATGTGGGTATCTCTTCTACATATCTTCCTCAGCTTCCCAAGTAGCTTCCTCAACAAACTGATTTCTCCAAAAAACTTTGACTAATGCTACTTCCTTAGTCCTCAACTTGCGAACCTGGCGGTCTAGAATCTGAACAGGAATCTCCTCATAAGACAAGTTGTCCTTAATACCAATATCATCAGTTGGTATGATCAATGAAGGATCGCCTATACACTTTTTAAGCATAGAAATATGGAATACCGGATGAACCGCTGCTAACTCTTGTGGTAGCTCTAACTCATAAGATACGTTGCCAATCCTCTTGGATATTCTATAAGGACCAATATACCGGGGACTAAGTTTCCCTTCTTACCAAATCTCATAACACCCTTCATGGGTGAAACTTTCAAGTAAACCCAATCATCTACTTCAAACTCTAAGTCCCATCTTCTAATATTTGTGTAGGATTTCTGACGACTCTACGCTATTTTCAACCTTTCTTAAATCACGATACATCTTTATGGAACCCGGATAGACTAAATATCTGGAGCTATGAGCTTCCTCCATAATCCTTTCTTGAAGTTCATCCACCCTTGCTACACACAATCTACCTTAATACCTCAATACAACATATCCCCCTTGTTCAAAAGCCATTACTTTTTGCTTATGAACATTTGCCTTCAATTCAAGCAAAATAGGATCTTGTTCTTGTTTCTCTTTCACTTCTACCACTAATGATAATTCATCCCCATTCATCACCACTGCTCCTCCTTTTGTGGAATCAATTAGTCGAACTCCTAATCGTGCAAGTCTATCCACATCTTTTGCTAACTCTTTCTTATCTTCCTCAAAATGGGTGGTACTACCTGTAGACAATCTACTCAAGGCATCAGCAACAACATTAGCCTTACCTGGGTGATAAAGAATACTCATGTCATAATCCTTAAGTAACTCTAACCACCTTCGATGTCTGAGATTAATCTCTTTCTGACTAAACACATATTGGAGACTCTTGTGATCGGTGAACACATCCACATGAACACCATACATATAATGATGCCATATTTTCAAAGCAAATACTACGATAGCCAACTCTAGATCATGGGTTGGGTAGTTCCTCTCGTGAACCATAAGTTGTTAGGAGGCATAAGCTACAACTTTGTCATGCTGCATTAACACACAACCCAAACCAACTCTAGACGCATCACAATATACCACAAAACCATGTGTACCTTCTGGTAAGGGCAATACTGGGGCAGTAGTCAACCGTTTTTTCAATTCCTGAAAGCTCTTTTCACAAGCTTCAGACCATTGAAACTTAATTGTCTTCTAAGTCAACTCAGTCAAAGGGGATGAAATAGATGATAACCCCTCTCCGAACCTTTTATAATATCAATCCAACCCCAAGAAACTCTTAATATTAGTCGGAGATGTGGGTCTAGGCCAATTCTGCACTACCTCTATTTTCTGAGTGTCAACTCTAACTCCATCACCGGAAACAATATGGCCTAAGAATGCCACAGACTCAAGCCAAAATTCACATTTAGAGAACTTAGCATATAACTCCTTATCCTTTAGAGTTTGGAGAACTATTCTGAGATGGCTAGCATGATCTTCCTCATTCCTCGAATAGATTAGAATGTCATCAATAAATACGATAACAAACATATCTAAATAAGGCTTGAATACTCTATTCATAAGGTCCATGAATGCTGAAGGTGCATTAGTTAAACCGAACGACATGACCAGACACTCATAATGACAATAACGGGTCCTGAAAGCTGTCTTTGGAATATCACATTCCCTTACTATTAACTGATGATAGGCTGATCTGAGGTCTATCTTAGAAAAACATGAGTCACCCTAAATTTGATCGAAAAGATCATCAATTCTTGGAAGAGGATACTTATTCTTGATGGTAATCTTGTTCAACTGACGGTAATCTATACACATCCTAAGGGAACCATCATTTTTCCTCACAAATAAGACCAGAGCTCCGCAAGGTGAGACACTTGGTCGAATGAAACCTTTCTCGAGGAGATCTTTCAACTGCTCTTTCAACTCTGCTGGTGCCATCCTATATGGCGGAATAGCTATAAGACAAGTATCGAGAAGAATATCTATATCAAAGTCTATTTCTCTCTCAGGAGGGACTTCGAGAAGATCATCTGGAAACTCTTTTACTACTGGAACTAACTGAATAGGAGGTATCTCAACACTAAAGTCATTAACTCGGACTAAGTAATCGATACACCCTTTGGAAACTAACTTTCTCACCTTAAGGTACGAAATAAAATTACCCTTAGGCACTGCTAAACTGCTCTTCCAGTTTATAACTGGTTCACTGGAAACTGAAACTTGACTACTCGAGTTCTACAATCTATTGATGCATAACGGGCATGAAGCCAGTCCATACCTAAAATGACATCAAAATCTACCATATCTAACTCAACTAAGTCAGCCATGGTACTCTTGTGATTGATGGAAATTGTACAATCACAATAGACTCTCTCAACTAAAATAGACTCACCAGCAGGTGTAGAAACACTGAAGGGCTCAAGAAGTTGCTCAGGAAGAACATCAAAATTCACCGCAACATATGGAGTTACAAAAGATAAATCACTCCTGGATCTAGTAAAGCATAAACATCAAAGTTAAAGACTTGAATCATACCATTGACAATATCTGGAGAATCCTCTTGCTCTTGGCGACTAGTGATGGCATAAATATGGTTTAATCGTCCTCCGCCTGCCCCTCTAGATGTAGCTCTGTCTGGCTGAGCAACTGAAGAAGACTGGGTTCTATTGCCCTATTACCACTACCCTGCTTGTTGTTAAGACACTCTCTTATAAAATGACCGTCTTGACCACACTTGAAGCAACCAGTGGAGCCATCACGACACATCCCTGAGTGGCTCCTACTACACTTAGCACATGCAGGAGGTTTAGATTTGAAATTCTGACTATTGTACTCATTTTTGTTCTTTGGTGCAGGAGCACTAGTAGATGATGGAGCAGGTCCCTTTTGTTTCTGTTAGAAGGAAGACTGGTTCACATTACTATTTTATTGTCCGGAATCATTCCCTGATGTCTTATCCCTCTATCCCTCTTATTCTTAAACTCTTCTCTATCCCTCAGCTTGTCCTCCTCAACTTGTTGCACATAGATCATTAGCCTTGCTATGTCCATATCCCCTATAGCATAGTTGCATTGCATTCCTTGCTTGACAGGCGAGACAACCCAGGAACAAATAAACTCATCCTGCTCCTCATGTCAGCAACCATCTCCGGAGCATACTAGGAAAGTTGTGTGAACTTCAGGTTGTATTCATGAACACTCATAGACTACTGCCTAAGAGTGAGGAACTCTCGTACCTTTGCTTCTCTCAGTTTTCGGGGAAAGAAACGCCCAAGAAGGCCTCCTCAAACATAGCCCAATTTCAAAATTAGTTATGCGCAAGCACGAGTTAGAAAAAATTGTATAGAGATAAACTCTATCGCACAAAATGAGTACGAAAGAAGTGAGATAGTTCCTAAAATGTTACAACCTCCTAATTATAGATGTGGTGCGCTTCACACCGATAACTAGAACACTACTGACACGGCTTCATAGACTCCATGGGACTCTTGAACTCTGTGCTCTAATACCAAGTTTGTCACGCCCCAAGCCTATACCCTGGGCAGGACTGGGACTCGAGAACCATTGCTGGCCCCAAGCAGACCCTTGTCCTGGCTTAACTCTTAGCGGAAGACTTACTCATGATAAAATACTTTAAAAAGTAAACTGAACTGCTCAATAGATAACTTAGAATGTATTAAATAACATTCGACTTAGCCAAGGTGGCAACTTAAAGTTCAACATAAGCCAATAACAATATAATGACAAATGAACTAACTATCTGTCTATGAAGCCTCTAATAACTGAGATGGATGTCGGGACAAGACCCCCCCCCCTCCCCGATCATCCCAACAACTGAAAACTACTAAAGCAATATAAATAGGGATCCTCCGGAAAGCAAGTAGGCCCACCACAAGACTCTGAATACTCAACTGGATCAACGAAGTGTTGGATGCTGATCCTAGTTAACTGTATCTGCATCATAAGAATGATGCAGGCCAAATGGCGTTAGTACATTGAATGTACGAGCATGAGAGGGGAATTCTAAAACAAGACATAAGCTTGAAAGAAACTTAATGAACATACTTGGAATCAACTCAACTCAACTTAACTCATTTCAATATAAAACAACAAAATAAATGCAATATAAAGAAAACTTTTAAAACCTGGATAACAACTCTGTGTATTTAGAAATACAATAGTAACTATGAATGTATGCAAAGATACAATATAAACTCTGAATGTATATAAAAATACAATTAACTCTGTGTATATAAGAATACAAAATACTGTTGTGGGAGTTTCTCTAACCGACAACCATCACTTAAGAGCTATTGTGATGATACAGTGTTTTGCCTCACGCTGCCAGGGCTATCCTATACCTTGCCAAGGGTATAAACCTGACTACTAAGTGGATCCACTAGTCTATGCTAAAAAGCACTAAGGAATCATCTAAAAAGTATGACCCTTTTACTACCCATGGTGGCTACATGGTTTATGGGGGCTGGGAGTTGTCTGAACTCTCCCTTATATCGGTGCTCAATACTACTCCCAAAATATGATACAAGCTCTTATGTTTAAAAACATAACTTTGTGGTTTGAGATAATTACTCAAAAACTAGCCCGAAGTCTCTCTTGGAAATCAGTGTTTCCTCTCTTGCTTAATTGTAAAAGCATTTACTCGTTACTGAAAACTAGATCAAAGGATCTTTTGGAAATCTTAGTTTCATTTCTTGTTTAAATGTGAAAACATTTTACTCTTTGGGAATACATAGTCCCGATATACTCTTTTGAAGAAATGAACTTCAATATTTACTCTTTACTCAACTCAAAACACAGGTCTTAAAACAAAGTTAAAACATTTGTAAGTCTTTTGGAAGACTCTATGAACTTCTCTTGATTTGGCTCTTAACTTTCCTTGAATTTGAATTTATGGATTCAAGGATTGTGATTTGTGATAGGAAAGATCGCATGATGTTTATGAGTGTTTTTAGATAGTTAAACATGAGAAACGATCAAGAAATCGTTGTCTGAAGTCCACGACGCGGAGATGCATTTAAATATTTGGTCGCAAAATTTTTTTTGAGGCAGAACGGTCCGTGACCACTCCGCGACGCAGAGAAGAATTCTGGGAAAAGGTGGGGCAGGTTCACGACGTGGACTGGGGCACCAGATTTGCCTAACTTTTTCCTTCTTCATTTTCTAACCCCAATTTGCCTAAACTCCTTTCTTTTTATCAAATTATCTTTAGATTCAGATACCCAGTGTATGTACAAAAGAATCTAACTCAAAACAACTCTATAAATCAACCTTAAACTCTCAAGAACTCCTAAATCTCATCCCAAATTCAAGAACGAAAGAAATTCAAGAACACAACTCAAGAACATCATAGTCTCAATCTTTTAGGATGAAAATCATACTGAAATAAACATGTTTGGCGCATGGTTGAACGAACCCAACTCTATGTGAACTCACATACCTTGTAGGATTGAATCCTTGGTGAAATCCGCACTCAATTCCTCAAGAAATCGACGAATCCTTGCTTCTTCTCCTCTTTTCTCCTCTTCTTTTCTCTTCTCTCAAAACAGCTAACTCTTTTTTATGAAGCGTAAACTGAAACAAATCAGTGTAGACCCCAACTTAAATACCAAAAATGAAATTAAATAATTGGGTAGGGAGAAAACCACAATACCCTTCTAAAATCTGGTTTTTACTTTCCTTATCTAGATAACCCAACTTCAAATAGGCATTTCTCCCTCATACGAACTCGAAACTAAGCAAACTCGGCGGCGTTGGAAAGATAATTCAAATATATTTCCTACTGTATCTTGTAGCATACCTAACTCATCCTGAGCTAAGAGTTATGGTCATTTGAAGTTGACCCAAAATGCATATATAACTTAACTTTGTCAAACTTTCCAAATTTGATTATTTCCAAAAACGGTTTCTTTCTAATTCCAAGTATTTCTAGTAGCGGGGTGTTACACTAACTAATTATTAATACCAAGTAATTTAAATTTACACAAAGCATATACAAGAAAATTACTTTGTAACGTCTACTTATATGTACGGTCTCGCCTTATCCAAAAAGAAAAGAAGCCCTTATCTCTAAAGTCCCTCTTGATTATTGCCTTAACTATATGAATCATACAGGTTTTAAGTGTGAAAAAAACATGATATAGTGACAAATGCTATTCTCGAAAAGAGTTGGATGGACAATAAGCTGAAACAAATATTTTCAACATTAATTATGAACAATAAACAGAAACAAAATGTTCTTAACAATAACTTCATATATGAAAGCAAATTAAAGAGATTCATCCCAATGTGTCGAGATAATCATCAGTATGAGCTTAGGAATGGTAAAATATGGGGGTGTGAGTAATGCAACATAGTGAGCGAACAGTTCTTCATCACGAGATAACAAATAAATTTATAGCAAACATGGGGATCTATAACTTACGAGAGGAAAAAGAGAGACATAAGGTCACTCGTTATCAAACTAAAAAAGAAAAAGAAAAAAGGAGAGGCCTAAGGTCACTCCTAATACTAGACTGGAGTTGAAGCAGGTGGGGGTTAATTAGCTACACTTTTAATAGAACATTACCACAACATTCCTTGGACTGAGGACGCTACTTTAAATAGACATAAGTCTTAAGAGAACTATTAGCGACATAGATAAGTGTTTAAATCTAGATTGCTAGAGTGAAAGAGTAGAGAGGATGAAAATTATCAAACACAATGTTTTGGAGAGCGAGAAGCGAAAAAAAGAGACATGGGCTCGCTTCACCAAAGCGAGAAGCATGTAGCGAAGCGCATGCTTTTTTCAACTAAAGTGCTATTTAGTACAAAAACAAAAATATCAAATATGCATAGATAAATAACCAAGAACACAATAGAAATAACATATTTAGCAAATCTTTCAATTCTTAAATAGAAATGTAAATATAATTTACTACCAAAAAAACAAAACAATGAAAACAGAGACAAAAAACACTATAAAATAGAGGGAAAAATTGCAGAATATGGACCAAAAACAGAGCATAACAGAGAAAGTTAGACAAAGCAGAGAAAAAATTGCAAAACTGAAAGAAAAAAGCAGAGAAGATTATATTGCAAATCAGACAAAAAAAATAGAACAAGGGAAATTGCAGACTGCAAGTTGAAAAAAAAATAGTAGCCAGAGAAACAGTAACATAAAGAAGAGATGAAAAACTTAACTTGTAGTCGCTTGAAAGAGTGTCACAGCAATAGAAGTGAAATAGAGGAAAATGTTTGAAAAGAAGGCGCGAAGTGTTACGAAACTAAAGAAAAACTAGTTACAGTAAACCTTGCCTAATGAGAAAAGTGAACTTTTTCTCGCTTTTACTGAAGTCTCACTTCTCGCTTCTGGGACTGAAGCGCTCGCTCTTTTACCACAGCTTCGCTTCACTGCAAAAAATCCCAGAAGCGCTCGCTCTTTTACCACCACTTCACTTCACTGCAAAAAAGTGATACAGCTTCGCTTCGCCTTGCTTTTCGCTTTAAGCGAAGAAGCTCTCGCTTTTAATAACACTAATCAAACAAAGACACCACCCGGAATTACCAATTCATAGGTACTGACCTCACAATCATGGATTGCATGCAACATGATATGTACCCTTAGCTTCTTCTAGATTAAGGAAAGCAGATGTTCGTGTCACGACCCGATTTATCAAGTCATGATGGCACCTACTATAACCCACCAGCAGGTAAGCCAACCCGTAACCCGGAACAACAAGTAATGGGTCTGAGGGTAGAAATTAAACAAGAGTAGGCAAATAACAATATAAACAGGCAGAATCAACCCAAAACATATATACAAATAAAGATCCCTCCCAGAACCTGGAAGTCACCAGTACAGAGCTACTACGAAATGAGTACAAGTCCCAAAACTGGACAACAGAGACTGGACTGTCTCGAAAGGAAAAAGACAAGTCTATATATACAGATGGAGA
>JAJOOR010035059.1:0-19978 GCA_036250505.1 Solanum acaule | reverse complement strand
GCGGCTTTGAATATGCAATGACCCATTTGGCAATTTTAAATAGGATGGCCCTCTCGGCGGTTTGAATATGAATGGCCCTCTCGGCAGTTTGAATATGATGGCCCTCTCGGCAATTTGAATATGAATGGCCCTCTTGGCAATTTGAATATAAATGGCCCTCTTGGTGGTTTGAATATAAATGCCCCTCTTGGCATTTTGATATGCCATGACCCTTTTGGTAATTTAAATATGAATGGCCCTCTTGGCGGCTTTGAATATGCAATGACCCATTTGGCAATTTTAAATAGGATGGCCCTCTCGGCGGTTTGAATATGAATGGCCCTCTCGGCAGTTTGAATATGATGGCCCTCTCGGCAATTTGAATATGAATGGCCCTCTTGGCAATTTGAATATAAATGGCCCTCTTGGTGGTTTGAATATAAATGCCCCTCTTGGCATTTTGATATGCCATGACCCTTTTGGTAATTTAAATATGAATGGCCCTCTTGGCGGCTTTGAATATGCAATGACCCATTTGGCAATTTTAAATAGGATGGCCCTCTCGGCGGTTTGAATATGAATGGCCCTCTCGGCAGTTTGAATATGAATGGCCCTCTTGGCAATTTGAATATGAATGACCCTCTTGGTGGTTTGAATATAAATGCCCTCTTGGCATTTTGATATGCCATGACCCTTTTGACAATTTAAATATGAATGACCCTCTTGACAGTTTCAATACGAATGACCCTTTTGGCAGTTTGATATATCATGACCTTTTTGGCAATTTAAATATGAATGACCCTCTTGGCAATTTGAATATGAATGACCCTCTTGGCGGTTTGAATATAAATGGCCATCACGGCGGTTTGAATATGAATGATTATAAACGTCATCTTTCATCAATATTTGATATGATGATAGATACTTTTTTATCATAACATCATTTTCATCGGTATCTCGCAACCTTAAGTGGTAGATACTATTCTTTAATCTGTCAAATACCTCTTTGATCAAATGAAGATGTTACACTTACTAATTGATATTCGCTGGATATGTTCTCCTGAACTAGTTGGTTGATAAATATAGCTCATTTGATGATCTTATTATACCTTGCATCCACAAAAACATATTAGTTTTGGAGCACTGATCTGTGTTGAAGTCGCCTTGCTCCTGGTCTCATTATCTATGGAACTTTGTCTGGTAGATCCAATAAATCGCAGTAGACAAAAGATAATATCATATTTAAATTCAAACATTTGCTAGGTATGGAGTTTTTTTTTTTAAAAAAGTTTTAAGGAAAATCTCTGCCAATTACCTGTCACGACATGCACGGCACGAACAAAACCCTTTGTCTCAGATTTTGACATGATAGGTAGCTTGCTGGCAACTTAAACCCCTTTAAGAACACGTCAATTTGAGGCAATTGAAGTTGACTTCGAAGGTTCAAGTATCCTTGATGGAATTTTTGAGGTCCTTCTAAATTTTTTTGTCCCAGTTAGATGTTTCAAAAACAAATTTGATGATGATCACGGGAGTCTTGAATTTGAGATCTCCTCAAAATTATTCCAAGTTGCATATTTCGATATGATCCTTGACTCTTGTTTGTAGGAAATGACCCTTCTTGTAGAATTTTTGAGGTCCTCTAAAAAATTCTGTCCCAATTTCCATTATGACGGGAAATGGAAATCTTATTGGGAATATGACCGACCCATTGTGGCGCCTACGTATCCCGTTTAGGCAGGAATCAGGTCAAATGTAGTTCCTATCTCGATAAGTGACAAAAACAGAAAATTTAATAACGATACGACCGAGGCCGACAGAGACTGCCTACGTATCTCATTCTTGAGAATTTAGATCGAACGTAGTTCAAGTACAAAGGGAATGTTTCAAAACATAAATGCAATAATGATTACACACAAACTGCAATTACAAGGAAATGAAGGAAAGTAGTATCATCCTTCAAATGTAGTATCTCTTGACAGCATCTGAATTGATATCTTTTCGCCACACTCTACCGTCCATCTTTGCTAGAACCAAAGTTCCTCTTGATAGTATTTTCTGGACAACATACGGTCCTTGCCAGTTAGGTGCATATTTCCCTTTATATTCCTCTTGATGAGGGAAAATGTGTTTCAACACCAATTGGCCTACCTCAAATGTTTGAACTTTTACTTTTTTGTTGAAAGCGCGAGTCATTCTCTGTTGATACAACTGACCATGACAAACGACATTCATTCTTTTTTCATCAATCAATGCTAATTGCTCATATCGGTCACGGACCCATTCAGCATTGCTCAATCCAGCTTCCTGAATAATCCTTAAAGATGGTATCTCAATTTCAGCTGGTATCACTGCTTCTGTTTCGTATACCAATAGATAAGGAGTTGCTCCCGTTGAGGTTCGGATTGTAGTGCGATAACCTAGCAAAACATAAGGCAAATTTTCATGCCAACATTTGTAGTTGTCAATCATCTGTCTCAGTATCCTCTTGATGTTCTTATTAGTAGCTTCCACAACTCCATTCATCAAAGGGAGATATGCAGTTGAATTGCGGTGGGTAATTTTGAATTGTTCACATATCTCTTTCATCAAGTGACTATTCAGATTTTCTCCATTGTCAGTGATGATAGACTCTGGAACTCCAAAATGATATATCAAATTGTTGCGAACAAAATCGGCCACAACTTTCTTTGTCACAGCTTTGTAGGAAGCAGCTTCGACCCACTTTGTGAAGTAATCAATTGTGACCAAAATGAACTTATGACCATTGGAGGCAGCAAGCTCAATCGGTCCAATAACATCCATTCCCCAAGCTGCAAATGGCCAAGGGGAACTTATCGCATTTAGCTCGTGAGGTGGTACTTTGATCAGATCTCCGTGTACCTGGCATTTATGACATTTTTGGACAAATCGACAACAATCATTTTCCATAGTCATCCAGAAGTATCCCGCCCTTAAGATTTTCTTTGCTAATGTAAACCCATTCATGTGTTTCCCACACTCTCCAGCGTGCACTTGTTCAAGCAATTTTGTGGCTTCTGCAGCATCCACACATCTCAGTAATCCTAGATCGGGTTTCCTCTTATAAAGAACCTCTCCATTCAAAAGGAAGTTGTTTGCCATTCTTCGGATTGTTTTCTTCTGAATACTCGTTACTTTTTTCAGATATTCGCCAGCTTTTAAGTACTCCCATCCCGTTCCGCTTTCATATGTAAACAATGTGCTGGTTGTTCTTTTAAACCTATCTCAAGTGGATAGATATAACTCTTTTCTGGGTGTTGTATCATGGACAATATGGTTGCAAGGGCATTGGTAAGCTCGTTCTGTATTCTCAGGGTGTGTCTGAACTCGATCTTCCTAAATCTTTTGCATAATCTCTGTACCAATTGTACGTAAGGTAAGATTTTATGATTCTTCACCGCCCATTCTACTTGAACTTGATGAATCAACAAGTGTGAATCACTAATTATCAGTAATTCTTGAACATTCATGTCAAGAGCCATTCTAATGCCAATAATACATGCTTCGTACTCAGCCATGTTATTAGTGCATCAGAATCTAAGCTTTGCTGTTATCGAATAATGTTGCCCCGATTCAGATATCAACACTTCTCCAATTCCTGATGCTATAGAGTTCACTGCTCCATTAAAGAACATATTCCACCCAGGATATGATTCTGACATGTCTTCCCCTACAAACAATACTTCTTCATCAAGGAAATATGTTCTAAGAGGTTCATATCCTTCATCTACTGGGTTTTCAGCAAGGTGATCTGCCAAGGCCTTCCCCTTGATTGCTTTCTGAGTCATGTACACAATGTCGAACTCACTCAACAACATTTTCCACTTTGCTAGCTATCCTATGGGCATTGCTTTCTGAAATATGTACTTGAGCGGGTCCATTTTCAAAATGAGATGTGTTGTATAAGCCGACAAATAATGTCTCAATTCCTGAGCAACCCAAGTCAAGGCAGAACAAGTTCTCTCTAAGAGGGTATAATAAGCCTCATAAGATGTGAACTTTTTGCAAAAATAGTATATAGCTCTCTCATTTCTTCTGGTCTCATCATGTTGTCCCAACACACACCCGAACACATTGTCAGAGATGGATAAATATAATAGCAAAGGATTGCCTGCACGTGGTGGCACCAAAACTGGTGGATTCAAAATGTAACTCTTGATGGTGCCAAAAGCCTTCTGACATTCTTCGGTCCATTTGGTTAGCGTATCTTTTCGTAGTAACTTGAATATGGGCTCACATATCACCGTTGATTGAGCTATGAATCGACTGATGTAATTCAGTCTCCCCAAAAAACTCATTACTTCCTTCTTAGTGTTTGGAGGAGGTAAGTCTTAAATTGCCTTGATCTTGGAAGGATCAAGCTCGATACCTCTTCTGCTAACTATGAATCCTAGTAACTTCCCTGCAGGTACTCCAAATGCAGATTTGGCTGGGTTCAATTTCAAATCATACCTACGTAACCTGTTAAAGAACTTTTCCAAGTGTGTCAGATGATCCAAACTCTCGCGGGATTTTATGATGAGATCGTCCACATACACCTCAATTTCTTTGTGGATCATATCATGAAAAATGGTGGTCATAGCTCTTGTGTAAGTGGCTCCAACATTCTTGAGGCCGAACGTCATCACTCGATAATTGTAGACGCCCCAAGGTATGATGAATGCTATTTTTTTTGCATTTTCTTCATCCATTAGAATCTGGTGGTATCCCACAAAGCAATCCACAAAAGATTGTAGCTCATGCTTAGCACAATTATCGATGAGTATGTGGATATTCGGCAAGGGGAAATTATCTTTTGGACTCACTTTGTTGAGATTCTGACAATCCACGCATATCCTGATTTTTCCATCTTTTTTCGCCACTGGAACAATGTTAGCCAGCCAAGTGGGGTACTTGGTCACTTCAACGACTTTTGATTCAATCTGCTTCATGAATTCTTCTTTTATGCTTAAACTCAGATCTAGCTTGAATTTTCTAGTTTCCTGCTTTACTGGACAGTACTCTAAAATTGATAGACAACTTATGGGAAGCAATATCAGTGCTTAACCCTGACATATCATCATCAGACCAGTCAAACACATCAATGTATTGTTTGAGCAGCTTGGCCAATTCTTCTATTTCTGTTGCTGCCATTGAACACTGACTCGGGTTTCTCTAACCGACTCATTATCTCCTAGGTTAACTGTCTCTATTTCATCCAGGTTGGGATTTTTATCATCTTCAAGTTGCCTCAAGTCCTCGGTAAGGTGTTCAGGCATCATAGTTTCCTCATCACATTCATCTTCATCGACCTTACTTGGTTCGTCGTGTTCGTGACATGTCATAACATTGGCAGGTTTAGATTCATTTTTACTGAAAAGCACAACATATCAACCATGTTAGATAGAAAGAGTTTAAATTTATTTATTGGAGAATAATTCGCAATGACAAAATAATCAATTTAAAATAAACGAGGCTTTCATTGGAATTTTAAAAAGGCGTACAAACTTTGGTCATGACTCATGAGTCATTTCCTTTTAAAACATTACGATGAAAAAATAAAGTGACATAAATGGTGGTTTCGGGCCTCGTTCGAACGACACCGATTTTCAAGAAAATAAAACTTCAAATCTTGTCTTTGTCTACCAAACCATTCGATGGATAATAAGTGGAGTGGCCATCCAATTCTGTAGCATCTCTCCAGATCCGGCATCTCGAATGGTGGGTGTTGTAGTGTATTCTGTTGAGATCACAACACAATCTTCTTCATCAAATAATCTTCCCATCCCTTCCACTAGACCATCATTCTCAGGCTCTAAAACTTTAGCAACAAATGACTGGTACAATACTGGAATAAGCTTTGGTATATCACAATCATGCTTATTCCTTGTTTTTACTTCAAACAATTCTTTTTCTATTGGGGTATAACCGATGCTGAAATAGAAATTTTGAAGTGGGTTAGGAAGAGGTTCGTATATGCCATCCAAATTCTTGCCTAACCTACGCCCAGGCTCAAAACCACTTCTTAGCATAATCGTGGCTAGTATTTTATACACTGGCGGCATTGGTACTTGTGGTTTCGTATCGTCAAAAGAAGTATTCATTATCTCCACCATGTGAAAGTCAGTACCTTGAGAAGAATCTTTAATAATTGGAATGAAGAAGCCAAGGTAGCTACGATTACTCCCTTCACCATGGATGACGATTTCATGATCTTCCCAGATGAACTTCAAAATTTGATGCAATGTGGATGGGACTGCTCCAACAGCATGAATCCATGGTCTTTCTAGCAATAAGTTGTAGCTTGTAGCTATACCCATCACTTGGAATTCGGTGACAAATTCTGCAGGCCCCATTTAGATACATAAGTCTACTTCTCTCATGGTCTCTCTTTGTGAACCATCAAACGCCCTTGCATTCATGCGACTTTGACGGATTTTCCCTACATCATAATTTAGCTGAGTAAGGGTTGATAATGGGAATATATTGATTCCTGAGCCATTATCAATCAATACTCGCGCTATAAACTTGTCCCTGTATTTGACGATGATATACAAGGCACGATTGTGCATCACTCCTTCAATTAGTAACTCCTCTTCTCGAAAAGAGATTTGGTGACTCCCAATGACATGACTAACCATAGTGGCCAGATTCTCACCACTTGTTCCCGTCTGTACATACGCTTCATCAAGTACCTTCAACAGTGCTTTTTGATGGTACTCAGAACTCATTAATAAACCCCAAACATAAATTCTAGCGGGAGTCTTCTCCAAATGCTTGAGAATGGAATACTCCTTAAGCTGTAGTCTTCGCCAAAACTCTTCAGCCTTACCCTCTGTGATCGGTCTTTTTTTGTTCTTCTTACTTCGTGTCTCCTGAGTTAGTTTTTCTAGAGTGTAGCATCTTCCAGAACGTGTCATCCCTTTTGCGGTAGCCGCCTGCACGACAAACTTTTCTTTGGGCTGGTCATTGTTTCTTTCTTTTGCCAAAGCGAATGCCTGATGAGGTGCAGTTATTACCACAAACTCTAGACGGGCCTTTATGGTTAATGAGGCCACTATTGCTATAAGTGAGTTGACATTGGCTTTAATGGTAGTCTCATTAATGAGCCAATATTCGTCTCTTTTAATCATGTTGATAGTCGTTCCCCCATGATTCGGCAATATGTTAAGGTTCACATTGGGGGCAGGGGCTTGAAGAGTGATGACTCTGTTATCGATCAAGTCTTGAATCTTATGCTTCAGATTGATACATCCTTCTGTATCATGGCCTGACCCTCTAGAATGGTAAACACATCGTTGATCCGCTTAAAAGAACGTTGTTGTGGGATTGATTGTCCTTGCGTCTACTGGTTGAATCAATTCTGCCGCTCTTAGACGTGCAAAGAGTTGGGTACGTGTTTCTGCCAAATGAATGAAAACTCTGGGAGGCTTTCTTTCGAGGTTAGAGAGGGGTAGATTGTTGGCATTTGGGTTATTTTGTTCGGGATTTTGGGAGACTGGTGCATTGGCTTAGTGATTTGGTAGTGTATTTTGGTAGATTGGTGGTTGATTTTGGTAGATAGGCGGTGGTGCCTGGTAATTCTGTTGTACATAGTAGATTCAGATTGGAGCTTGTGGAGATGGTAGGCAAATATTTGAGGTGGGGAATCGGTTGGAGTTTCAAATGGAAGAACCAGACCCAAAATACCTTTGCGGCCTTGGTTTCGAGCTAAAAGATACAACAAACACGTCCTCTTTCTTTTTCCTAGAGAATCCTGTGGCCATGAATGGTGAGAATTTGTTGCTGGCCTGCAAGACAGTGAGACTTGTAACATTTCCAGACTTGAGGCTATCCTCTATGGTTTCTCCCATTCTAATCAGCTCTGAAAGCTTCTGTCCCATCATGAACAACATCCTTTCATAATACTCGGGTTCCTAAGCTCGAATAAAAGCAAAGGTTATTTCGTTTTGAGTCATCACAAGTTGTATCTTTGCAGCTTCTTTCTTCCAATGGCACGCATATTCACGATAGTCCTCCGGGGACTTTTGCTTGATTTTCTCCAAATAATATCTGTCAGGGACAACTTCGACATTAAACTGGAATATTTCCAAAAAATCTTTGGCCAGAGCTCCCCATGTAGACCACTGACGGAGTTCTTGAGATGTGAACCATTCTAACGCCTCGCCACTGAGGCTCGACTAAACAAACTCATAATTAATGCATCATTTTTCCTGATACCCACGAGTTTGTCACAATAAGCTCGTAGGTGAGCCATGGGATTGCCAATACTATTGAAGGTTTCAAATTTTGGAATTTTGTAACCTTCGGATATTTTCAAGTCAGGGTGCATGCAAAGGTCCTCATACTCAAGTCCTGTTATCTTTCTCAAAGATTGGACACTTTTTATTGCCTCGGAGATGGCATCTTTCATAACATTCATTTCTTGTTCGCGTTTTTCTTCTCTTAACCTCCACTACTTCTCCATTTCTTCATAGTGATCTAGCTCCGGTTGAACAAGAAAGCTACGACATGGCTCAGGGATTGTATAGGCTGGTGGAGTTTGGAATGTTACAGAAGGGTATGCAGGCTGACTAGGCAAAACACGTGGATTATTGGAGACTGGGGTGGGATTTGGTGGGTTGGTGTAAAGATTTGGGAGTGATTAGTGTTAGGTGCTTGGTTCTGATTTGGTAATGGTGGTGGTGTTTGGTAGGAAGTGCTGGCGTAAGTAGCGTTGGATATAGTTAAGTCAATGGTATGAGGATCAAGGGTGAAAGTGATGGGTCTTGTGGTATGGGTAGGGAAATAGTTGGGTAATAGGGAGCTTAGTGATGGAAAAAGAGGATGAGGTCTTCCAGTTTCAAGGAGGGATTCATTCGATGCAATGGCCAGTTTGGCCAGATCTTTGGTCTGTTGAAGCTCTTCCTGCAAGTCTGCAATTCGTTGCATCAACTGAGAGATCAACTCACTCTGATCTTCGAGTTCAGCATTTCTGATAGTCCATCCACTATTCTTGTTTCTTTAGAAGTACCAGTCACTTTGCTCTTGCCTTTCTCCAAAGAATGATCAGGGAATGATGGTATGATTGTTTTAGATCTTGTAAAGTAGGGATGGTCGGCCAGTTTGATTTCAACACAGATCAGTTTTTACCTGTAGAAAAGAACAACTCAAAAAACATATATGTTAGTTTTTGTTTTTAACGAGATTTACAAATAAGATGACAAAAAAATAAACACACAAGTATCATTTTGCTTTAAGCATATTAATCCACGAAAATATTTCGGGTGAATTTGAGGACTCAAATAGAAAGAAATCTGTTTTGTAATTAAATTGAAAAGTCGACTTGCATATAATCTCGCTAATTTCTTCCACTCATATGCTTTTGTAGGTGAAACTCTTCAGAATCATTCACTAATAAGGGAGAATAAAAATTGAAAAGATAGGGACCGAGCCTTAAGTAGGCTGCCTACGTATCCACCAAGGAAATCAGGCCCGACGTAGTTCGAATTACATAAGATAACCTAAACGTACTGTTGACACCCAATTTTGGACCTCCACAATATAAATTAATCACCGAGCTTCCTCAATTTCAAGCAATTTAAAATAATTAGTTTTATAAAACTTCAAAATAAAATAAAATATATATAGTTTGAAAGTTATTTTAAAATAGTTTGTCACTTATATAATTTTTAAATAATAATATGTTTTATATAATTATGTATATAATTAGTACATTTTATAAATATTAAAAAAAAACTGTCTCAAAAAAGATTTTAGTTTTACTTAAATATTTGGTTAATTAGTTTAGTTATACAATGGTTTATATTTTGAGTTAATTAGTTTATAATTAAGTTAATATTTTATTTCGTTAAGATTAAGAAGCTCATAAATTAATTATATTAATTCATCCTATTTGAATTTTAGCCAAATTTTGCAAATCAACTCAGTATGGTTAATTTCTTAATTCAATTAACTATAGTTTCGAACAATTTGGTCAAATTCTCAAAACCTAGTCTTTTATTACAATTCTATCATCTATTTTACCTCACACTTAACTCATTAAAGACCAGAAATTGGGCCTGTTTCCAGCAGCCCAATCTCCTTTCAGTAGAAACCCATTCCCTGCAGCCCATTCCAATGCAATTTCCAGATTTCCCAGTCCACATACAATACATAAAACTATTCCCAACAATACAACGCAACAAATGACCCCACTTCGCTTGTCTTCTTCACGCGACAACAGCGAAGAATGCTGCAAACCCAAAAAATGCGCACAACAGTATGCTCGTCTAACTACCTTGTAGAACCCATAACTTAGTGGCCTAGATGGTCACTTCGTCATCTTGCTTTACCCCTTTTCAGGGATTTTTGAATATCTTCCACTGTTGCTTTGAAAAAGGCAAAGGAAATCGAATTTCAAATTTGAAAATCTACCGAATTTTGCTCCTAAATCACCCATCTTCTCCCTATAAATAGTTCTCTGCCTTCAGCGAAAAGGGGGATGTTGGAGCAAAATTGGGAAAACTAGGAGAGAATAGAGTTTGAGAAACATATGTACTCAGGCAAAAATATATATGTGTCATTTATTTATTTTCTCAAAGTTATTCAAATATTATAAACTATATATTTTTTATGTTAAATCATTTTTCCAAAGAATTAGTCATAAAATATATTAGTCAAGTCGCAGGTCAACCGCATGTTAGCGGGCACTTTGAATGCTTAAACCCTTCTCGAAGTGTAAATTGAACCCCGAACCCCCCTTTGGTAATTTCAAATGATTTTTTCTGTTTAAATCTTTGAAAATTTTAAGTTTTCTTAATTTCTTTAAAAAATTAAGTGGCGACTCTTTTCTAAGTATTTTTCTCAAATTGTTTTATACTTAGAACATTTCAAAAAGTAATTTTTCTAGAGATAGTAAAATTACGACACAACACGTACCCTTCCCGAAATTGATAGAGAGACTAGGCTCGAAAAGAGCTTCTTACGTACCCCATATGGGCTCAAGTGTCGCGTAGTTTCTCGATTACAATAAATTTTTTAAAACAAAACGAAAAACATGAGAAATGCATTACATGAACCTAAATTTACCTAAAGGCTTATTTCCTTCCTCTTCAACTGTAGGGCGACGATCCGGTGCTCTCATCATCTGGACCTTCTTTTGTTTTACCATTTCCTCTCATGGAGGAAGCATTCCCGAAATTCAGTTTCTTAATGTCCCGTTCAATTTCGGGGATCCTTGCAGACACTTTAGTGATATTAATTATCTTTTGATCAATTTTTGCAATCTTTCTTTTCACCAAGGCTGTTTCTATGTCAACCTCAATAATTCTCTCTCGTAGCATCCATTCAGTTTGGTCCAGTATTGCAAGTCTTCTTTTGGCTACAGCTATCCTCTCTTTAGTCTCGATAAATTTTTTGAACATTGATTCTTCAGTTTCTTTATCACTAACCAAACAATGGGTGGGATCGATGTGTTGACACTTTTTCCAGACATTCTAGCGAATCGACCTTCCTGTGATGGACGAAATAAAACTTAGGAGATTTTTAGAGTAGACAGTTATATATTTCTGAGAAACATGGACAACACTTCAGAAGTAATTTGGACAGACTTTGTTGTTGTGAATTTTAATATATACTTAGAGTGCTCTAAGAAACAAGAGTGAATTAATTCTGCTTTAGACAAAGTGACACATTACAACACAAAGCAATCATATCAGGTAGCACATAAACAATTTATATCGCGTCCTAAACTTGTGACCTTTTTATGCCATAGGTGGGCCTATCAATTTGAAAGATGTATATGTCTTTTTAAGCCAATTCATTATCCCCCCAAATAGTTCATTAATGGCATTCAAAAATGTCTGACAAACATAAAATTTGGGAAATGAGTTCGGAAAGTAAATTACAAAGCAAAGTACAAATATAGCAATCCCACGTAGGGGATGATAACTAACTTCAAACTCATCCTGATCCTTCGCCAAGTCTGGTCCTCTTGGCGATGCTGACCTCTTCCCACATAGTATATCTGTTCGCCCATAGGTGATCTCTTCCCAACCGATCCTATTCCTAGTGTTTGAACCTCTCTACCGACTGAATCTGTTGTTCTATGCTATCATCCAATTCTGATATGCATTGCCTTGCCCTTCGTAACTATTGCTTCAACTGAGTTATGACCCTGGCGTGTTCTAAATGCCGACGCTGATGTTCCAACTCATTTAGATCAAACTTCTCTTGGAGTTGATGAAATCGAATTTGATGTTTGGCACCACGATCTGCAATAATATGGGGAGCGTTTGGACCGAGTTCGATAGTTTCGGCGAGACTCTTTTTTAACCATTTCTTGTAATCCTTAGAAAATTTAGGACGAAACCTATTTGGCATCGGGTCACCTAATACCCTTCGAGTTTTCCGTAATTGAAACATCTTTTCAGTAAAAGTGACTTATAATTTCCTTTCTAGTTGTCTAAGTACGCGAGAAGGAGCATATGGTCGAGTTCATCTTAACCTAGCAAATATCAAGTAAGGGGCCTTCCCACTTCGGATCACAATTTATTTTGTTACTACCAAGCATGAGATTGACCACTGCACATTTTCCTCTCTTAAACCCTGAAGTCTCGGGTACTAAAACTCTTGGCCTCCAGTCCTGTTGAAATGATTACGTTGCACCCACAAATCGTGACTTTCGAGTCTGTTCGGTCTTCCCAAGGGATCTGGTTCTGTTGGATCATGAGTTTTGATCAAGTGTCTCATCATCCACCATTGAAGTATTAAGTTGCACCCTTGAAAGAAACGTGTGCCACTTTTATATCTATCCAATGCCCTGTAAATGTCAGTAAGGATCATATGAGCCAAATTGTAGGGGACATGGATTCGAACAAAAGAAGACAATAAAATAAGAAATCCCACACAAAAGAAAAATAGAAGAATATTAGATCAAAACTAACTTAGAAAGAGTTATTGAGAAATCAATTTAGCATGATAAAAAAAGGGCACTAAGGACATACAAATAGAAATTTATGGGAAATTGGGGTCTTAATAGAGGACAACAACTTGAAATAGACATTATTTTAGCTTAGTCATAGTTAGGACAAGCTCAAAGTAAACGAACTCCAGAATGAAGATTAATGAAGAGTATGCAACTATCATTGTCAGGAACAAGTTTTAGAAATAGGAACAACTAACAGGTTGATTACAATACCTAGCCTAGAATGCAAAGAAGCAGACATCATAAAGAAGAAGTAAGGCGGTAAACTACTCGACTCACGTGATTCATACTAACTGAAATAATCAACAACCTCCATATGTCCTATTAAGAAAGCAAGCGAACTAGATAACATGTCCTCATAACTGAATTACGACTCATAGCCAACATGATGAGATTATCGATTCGACACCATACAAAATCACTATGATTCCGAGCAGAACAAAACCATACAACAATATTCGAATAACAAGCGAGCTATACAACTGATTTGCCGCCAATAACAGGTCAACATATTCTAAAAATAATCTTAATGCTTGGATACCTCAAATAATCGAGAAGCATATACTCAATACGCTAAGAGACAAAAATGAAATATTACCTTTCGAGAGGGAGAGAATTGGGAACGACGAGCTTTGGACAATGATTCTTCTACCACAAGATCCAAATACTAATAGCAAGCCAAGAAGTTCAAAACTGACTACAAACAGAGATTTTCTCGGAACCAAGGATTAGAGAACCGTTTGAAATTTTTCGAGTGTAAAATGATTATTGCTTCACGATTAAACTCCAAAACCCATTTTGTAAGCTATTTTTTTGTATATGACCTCAAAATTCAATCTTTTTCCCTTGTCCCCTTTAATCACTGAGGGTAGAGGGTTATTTATAGGGGAAGTTAGGGAGATTTAGGGGGAAAATTTGTTGGAAAATTCAAACAAAATTTGGATTTCTTCTGCTATTTTCGAAGCAACAATAAAGGGGATGGGAAAAAGCTGAATTCCACGAAAAGGGGGAAAAGGGGTGACGAAGTGATCGATTAGGTTGCTAGGGTTATGGGTTTGCAAGTGGGTGATGTATAGGTTTGGTACTGCTCGCGATTTTGGCTGTTGTTCGCGATTTCTGGGTTTCCAGCGTCTTGAATTTTGATTCTCTCGTTGAGGAAGAAGAAGAAAAGGGTCGGGTCGGATTGACTGTTGGATCATATGCTGATTGTGAGAATGAGGAATTGAATTGGGCTTATTTGAAAGCTGAAAAGGGAATTGGGCTGGGTATTTATTTGTGATTGGAATTGGGCCTGTTGGATTGAAACAAAGGGCCCAAAATTGTTCTTGAATTGGGTTTGAAGAAAGTGTTTTGAGAAATTTATAAATTAACCAACTTCATTTAGGATTTGACCACTTGAATTGTAAGTGTGGTCTAAATCGGCATAGAAATATAGCCGAATTGAATAATTGGTAAGTTCGGCTAAAATCTAAATGAGTCGAATTAATATTCAATTATTTAATGAGCTTCTTAATCTTAACGAAATAAAATAATTAAATCAGTTATAAAATAATTAATTTAATTACAAACTAATTGACTCAAAATTATAACTATAACTTAAACTAGAGTAAATTAATAAAATACTTAATTATAACGTAAAATCTTTTGAGATAATTTTCGATATTTATAAAAGCAACGTGATTGTAATAAATATACCTATTTATTATTTATAATTATTAAAATTATTAAAAGACAAAATTACTTTAAAAACAACTTGAAAGATATTTTGAATTTTTATAAAATTAATTATTTCAAATCGTTTGCTATTGAAGAAGCTCGATGATTAATATACAATGTGGAGGTCAAAATTAGGTGTCAACAACTTTGATTTATGTCCTTCTCCTTCCTCATTTTTTAAATATATATATATATACAATATACATGTTTAGATCGTGCCTACCCCCAAGCCACCTTGGATGGACTTTTCCCCAATTTTTTTTTGAAAAGCCCATATATGGCAAGCCCAACTTCCGACTCTGCGATTCATTTCGGCTTTAAATGACAGAGTTTCGCTTTGGGCTTTTAAATGTAGAAATTTTATTATACCATTTGAGAGTCTAAATATCACGCATACCCCCTCCCAATACCGACTTCCAACTTCTGCGATTCATTTGGGCTTTAATGAGAAAGTGTTCGCTTTAGGCTTTTACATGAGGAAATTTTATTAGACTATTTGAGAGTCTAAATAGTCACGCATACCCCTCCCAATACCGGACCCGATATTATACCAAGTGTATCATATTAATTAATGCCCATGTATATACAATCTTATTTCACTCATATTTCATTCCTTCCAATTTACGCGTGTACCCAAAAATGGTATTCGAGTTTCTCTTTTTTCTCCCATTGTGGAAGCTCTGACAAATCAATGCGACGCTTGTGCGACAATGTTGCGTGCATATAATGGTTGTGATTTCACTTCTTACTTTCCAATCAACTATCAGACTCGTTTTATAGACGTGTTCGAAAACCCCGATTGAATCTAGAGTTTTGTGCTACTCCGCCGGTTATTGCACACTTTAATATTATACATTGGGATGCAAAGATTATTGATCAATATCTCTCTAACGGATGACTTGGCGTTGCTGCCTATATTCAAACATTGCATAACAATATTCATGAACTTCCGTGAGTTCATTCTTTTATGATTTTGTAATTGAGTTCGTTCTTTTGTGATTTTGTATGAAATAGTGAGTTTGTTCTTTTATGATTTTTAATTGAGTTCGTTCTTCTCTAATTTTGTATGAAATAGTGAGTTTGTTCTTTTATGATTTTGTAATTGTGTTCATTAGTCTATGATTTTGTATGAAATGTGAGTTCATTCTTTTATGATTTTGTAATTGAGTTCGTTCTTCTATGATTTTGTATGAAATAGCGAGTTCGTTCTTTTATGATTGTGTAATTGAGTTCGTTCTTTTATGATTGTGTAATTGAGTTCGTTTCACTATGATTTTGTAATTGAGTTCGTTCTTCTATGATTTTGTATGATATAGTGAGTTCATTCTTTTATGATTTTGTAATTGAGTTCGTTCTTCTATGATTTTGATCAAGAATAAGATTATAATTTTTGTTTTCTTTTTGCCTAGACAACTTAATAATGCCCTCCTTCACCGCTGGTAAATCTGCCGAAGGATAATCCTCCTGCTGTTGGAAATGGCCAGAACCTCCTATTTTTATTTTCACGTTGCATTTAAGGTACGATAACCCCTAATTTTATTTTCATGTCTTCAAAGAGTACAAAAATCCCTGGTTGCATTTAGGGCATTATAACCCTTATTTTTATTTTCATGTCTTCACAGAGGACAATAACCCCTGGTTACATATAGAGCACAACAACTTCTAATTTATTTTCATGACTTCACAGGGCAAATGGGTTGGGCTTGTGGCGGGATGCTAGGAGTTGGGGTGGGGTGGGGTTGGAGACTTGGGGTCGAGGTCGAGGGGTTTAAGGGTTGGGGTGGGGACCTTGAGGTGAGGGTCAAAAGTGATCGAGGTGGACAATCAATGTTAAATAAGTACTAGTTAAGAAACTTGTTTTTCTTATTTTCACTGTATGTATGCTTTTCTGATTTAGATTTTAATGCCTTCTCTTTTCTCTATTTAAGAAACGTTCCTTTTCAAATCCCACACATCATAAGTAATTTCCTTATGTATGATGAACTTATTTCTAGAGAAATTGTTTCTAAAATATTTTAATTTAAAAACTAGAAAAAAAATTCCTACAGTTTCATGAGCAATATATATTTGTCTAAAAGACTAAAATCTCTGAATTTTCTATTCATATGCTAGGAATATACATAAAAAAATAATAATTAGAGATGTCAATTTGCACGTTAACTTTATAATAATATGAAAATTTAGTCTTTGTATAAAAAAAGAAATATGCCACCATAACTAAATGGGACTGTCACTTTGCAAGAGCCAAGAATAATAATAAAAGACACTGGCGTGTAGTGCGATGTTCTTATTAATTTACTTAATTCTATTCTAGAATACTACTTAATTTATTACGTAGCTTCATCAGGAATGACCAAATAATCATGGTCTATTATACGTAATTTTACTTTGTATTTCTATAAGATGCTATTTTCACAGTTTGAATCTATGACCTCCTGATCACATGACAATAACTTTCTAGTTACATCAATGTTCTCTTCAATAATGCTATTATTTTAAGCAAAAGAAAATATATTTAATGCCAAGAAATATTCATTTCTTGACTATATCTACAAATACTAATAAGTGTATATTATATATAAAATAGTTTCACAAATTCCATGAGTGATGTATAACATTTTAAAACATGTTAGTTTCTAAGCAGAATTAACAAGCTAATCGTGGACTTCTACACAAAAAGAGTTCTTTTTTGGGGAAATTGTCTCATTTCCACTCTCCTTATTTTTCATTCACTAGCTTCGCCCCCGAAAAAAAAAGTAGTAATAACTCGGACTAGCCACTTTTCAGTTTTGTAATTAAGAAATAATCATTGCTATAAAATTTTAAATATCAAATGTGAACTGTCATGGCAATATCATATATTTTCACTTTTGAAATTTAGAACTCCATGATAACAACTACTACTATTTGTTAATTGTATATGCAAAGAAAGTCGGTATTTGTTAGTTTTATCCGGAAAAAACTCTCTCTAGTTCAGATTTTTTTTTAAAAATGAAACATAAGTGGAAAAGCCCTTATGTTACATTCTCTAAATTGGCAATAAATAACCCCTTTTTATTTTTTTAGCATGAAAAGGTTTTTAATATTTATTTTTGCATTAAATAGCCCAATTTATATTCTTGAAAACTGAACTGCTTCTCATATATTTTCTTTTCTCTCTCTAATATCGAGATACGGTAACTACCCCATTGATCCTTTTATTTCGTTAATAAAAAGGTAATTTTTTTAATTTACTCCAAATCCCTTTCATCAGATTTGTCAACCGCAACAAGTTAAATAATATTAAATATTACATTTTCTCTTTCTTCTTTCTTTCTTAATTCCTTATAAGTTTTTCAAAATTTTCTGTTCTAAATTTTTTCTAATGGTAATTCTATTTTCTTGCCTTAATTTGTTCCGTATTTTTTTTATGTAAGGTAAATTATTGATATTTTAGTGTTATTTATTTGGGTTTCTCAGTTTGTTTTGGGGATTTAGATTCTAGTGTTTGTGATTTTTGTTAAATTCATGGGTAAAAAAACCTTTCGTAAGATTTCTGTTAAAAATCGAGATGATGATTCCAAAAAATCAATGTATGCATTGTTGCCATACGGTAGAGTTGATATAAAATCTAATTATATCAGCATACTTAAGTTAATCATATTTACTATATTTATGGTTTTGTGTATACATTGGTGCAGACACAATACAATTGAACGTATACAAACAAGTATGTATACATGTTTGAGTGTATACATTGGTATAGAAACATTAACATTGAATGTGTACGAATACTTATGTATACACGGTTGTGTGTATACATTGATGCATAATCTTTACTATTGAATGTATACAAATACTAATTCTTTAAAGGATACATACTGTAGGAGTTAATAAATAATGAGGAAGATTAATCAACCCACATCCTTTTGTGACGGTTAGTTGCAGACACGTTTTTTAAAAATAAATATACAATATTTCTCTTTTTTGGTATTGGGCTAATAGTTGCTAATTTGTTTTGGACTAAAAGATGCTAATTAATTCTAGGCTAAAATTTGCCAATTGTATGTAATCATTGTACGTCTTATGTCCTTCTTTGAGGGAGAAGGTGCCCCTTATGTTAAATTAGAGCTATGAAAGTTAAAGCATGATGTCTTGTGTGATGTCATCCTGCATAGTCTACTCGGAAGACTATCAAGAGTAGGGTTCTACCGCGTTTTGCTCATTTTTTGATATATATACACGTTGAGATCATGCCTAAGCCCCATAAGACACCTTTGGTGGACTCTCACCAAACAAAAAAAAAGTTGAAAAGCCCAGATATGGTAAGCCCAACTTCCGAAATTTTCATCTGCACTAGTCCAAGTTCAAATGTTTACTAAGTAGCATGAAATCAAATATGGGCCAAATTGTCCAGTAAATGGCTTGATCCACATTTTCTTCCAGAAATCTCATGTACTCTGTATGATTGAGAAAAATACTTTTTTTTCCCTCCTAATATGTGGTGTAAATTAACTCTTACAATTTCAATTGTCACTTTATCAACCACATATTGTTTAATTTTTAAGTTTTGCACTCATCAAGAAGCAAAAATAAGTTAGCTTTTGGGAAGATGGAATCTTGTTATTTCACTGTAACAAAGCCATCATCATCATCTTCAACTATTCTGAATTTTCAGGTACAATCTTTCAACATGTCCTTTAATAATTGTTACATTTTTAAATATTTGTGTGCGTTTTGTATGTAATATACTTATCTGATTATGTATTTCAATTTTTATATTTGATCAGTGGGTGAATTAGCTAATAGCAAAAGGGTATTTGTGTTATGGGAAACTTTAGTGTGTAAAGGGAGGCAAAACATAATTATTATTATATTCTTAGTTACATAAATTTTGGGTGCAGTTGAAAAATTGATGTTTGATTCTTGATCCTTCGAGAGGGTGAGGCTTGTGTGCAAGAGTTTGCCTTAAGTTGGTGATAGAAATGCTTATAAGGACATATTGATGAATTCTTTTTTTTTTGGGGGTTAAATGGATAATAAATAGCATATGTACTCTAAGGTAGTTCAGTGATTGTTTCTACCAAGTTACTGTTATATTCCAATATTTGTTGTTCAAAGGTGCTACGAGCCCTCTGCCTCATGCATCTAACCGGCTCGAGTGGTTCACTGGTTCCACCGACTAGACCAAAAGATGTAGTTCCTAGTATGTCTGCCCATACTGCCTCGTTGGCAAAGACAGGAGGAGATATAACCGAATTCTGTTAGTTATCTACATTCCTGTATAGCACTATATTTGAAAAGTGGTTTTCTTTTTTGACTCGTAGTTGTTGGATT
>JAJOOR010035058.1:0-19987 GCA_036250505.1 Solanum acaule | reverse complement strand
ACTGCCAATCCAGAAGAAGAGTCACCATGAACATATGCACAGGAACATCATCTAAGACATGTTCTCTGTTCTAGGCTCAAGGGATTCCTACTTCTAGTGATGGTCCTTGACCACCATCCTCAGAATAACTCAATTCCTTTACAAAAGAAACTATTAATTAGCAAATCACAGACAAATAAAATTGGGGCTTTTCCACCAAATTTCTTGTCAAAACGTTTCCATTAGTTCTGACAAAAGAAAATAATGAATCTCATCTACATGACCAAATTACACACTTTTTCAATCCTATTTCTCTACTGATGATACAATTAATAGAACATACAACACCAACATAATGATAAAAGTGCATTTCTTCAAATGTGCTGATTCAGGTTTTAAATACTGCCAATCCAGAAGAAGAGTCACCATGAACATATGCACAGGAACATCATCTAAGACATGTTCTCTGTTCTAGGCTCAAGGGATTCCTACTTCTAGTGATGGTCCTTGACCACCATCCTCAGAATAACTCAATTCCTTTACAAAAGAAACTATTAATTAGCAAATCACAGACAAATAAAATTGGGGCTTTTCCACCAAATTTCTTGTCAAAACGTTTCCATTAGTTCTGACAAAAGAAAATAATGAATCTCATCTACATGACCAAATTACACACTTTTTCAATCCTATTTCTCTACTGATGATACAATTAATAGAACATACAACACCAACATAATGATAGAAGAATTAAACAAAAATGCTACCGCACCTGGAGCGTAGAAGCTCAACATCCTATTAGCATGGTACCTAAACAATTAACAATGTCTTCAGTATCAGATCAACAACAGAAATCGGCAGCTGATCTTAACTAAATACTCCTTCAGACTGATAGAATTCATGTGAATTCTTAAGTTTAATTATTATTTTTTACATATTCAGAGAGTGTATAAATTATATAACATCCTGTAAACAACAATTTCTTAAACTAAAATATATTTTAAAATTGTGCCTGCAAAAATAAAAAAATTATAAAACTGAAAAAAGAGAAATGAAATTACCAGGTGATAAAGGTGGAGTGATCTTCATTGTTATCAGCTTTGATGATGTTATCAGGAATTCTCTTGTTCAGGTCACGTAGGATCTCGGCCAAGGGACGAGTAATGCAAGACGAAGCCTTGTCTAGTGGCACCACGTAGTTTGTGTTCGGAACCGATGATGACGGCGATGAAGCGGCGTTCTTACTAGCGCCGACGCCGTCACCGGTGCTACTGTTGTTACTGTTCCGGTCCAAAGCTTTGACTTGCAGTTTCGATGTTCTAGTAGAAAAACTATTGAAGCCGAAATGAAGTTCCGCCGCCGGACTCCGCCGTGGATTTGGGAACCGCGGCGTTGGTAGGTGGGCGTCCGCCGCCGGCAGCGATGACTTTGTGCAATGCGCAAACATTTTGAGTAATTTTCGCAAACAAAAAAAGAAGAAGTAAACGTGGCTTCAAAGTTGTGAGTCCACAGGCTTTCGCAGACTTCTATTTAAGGTCTTGTTTGGATGTTAAAATTTGGTGACGTAACTCACAATGCAGAGTTAAAAGTCCGTATTGATATACAAGTATCTCAATAGTTAATTTTAAGTATTTTGGGTCAATAATTTTAAAAAGTTGAGAGATTTACGATGATGTTACGTATTGTATTGTAATGGGACGAATGTAATGGAGGCTTGTATCTAGTATCTTATGTGATAAGAATGTGTCTCCAAGAATTGAAGATAAGTTTTATAAAGTGATTGTTACACTAAGGGGTCATTTGATAGCTAGTTAGAATTATGCAGAATTTAGTTATTCATGGATTAGTTATTCGTGTATTAGTTATACATGTATTAGTTATTTAACCTTTTATCCTACATAGAATTCCTCCTAACTTGTTCATGTATTAGTTATGCGCATTTATAAATTGCCAATCAAAATTCAAACGTCTGATTAATTTTATACATGAATAACTTATTCTTATCTACCTACCAAACATCATATAAATTATATGAAAATTAATACATGAAAAATTTGTTTCTTATTCAGTTATCAAATGAATGCTAACTATGTTATATGGAGTGAAGTATTGACCGATCAAGAATTTGCATGACTAAAAAGTGAAAACTTATCAATACAAAAATAGAGAAATATCTACCAAACATCATATGAGTTACACGAAAATTAATATATGAATAATTTATTCTCTTATCCAGGTATCAAACAACTCTTAATATGTTATATGAAGTGAAATATTGATCGATCAAGAATTTGCATATCTAAAAGGTGAAAAATTATCTACATTTGATATTTATATTAAAGAAGAATATGAATTGATCATGGCTAAATAATAAATTAAAGTGAATTCATATATTATTAGTTATAATTTAATTATAATATGACAATGTATATAAATATACTACATATTATTAGGTTGATTTTTTTTTTTTGATTTCCCACCCAGTGTCCGGAGCCTACATTGGAGCTTCGACTAAATTCGGATTGCGCTTTGCTGGGCCCATTTGAGGGTGGCGCTCCTAACATAATTTTCTCCATACCCAGGGATTGAACCCGAGACCTCTGGTTAAGGATGAAAGACTCTCAGTCTCCCACTAATGCACCACAATCCATGTTTGATATATTATTAGGTTGATATCAATGTTTGGTAGAAATAAATTTCAACAATGACAATACAGAGTTCAAAGTTCAAACCTTCCACTTGTGAATCGTAAAAGATTAGATATGTGGCCTCTCTTTTTGTAATGGTGGTCCAAGTCCAACCATGGACTTATATTCCTACCTACTACAGCATCCAACCTTTAATAGTATTTGTATCATCGAGTGATAATGATATTTCAGATAAGAAAAGTGAATAATCGATAGTTCACGTAGGAAACTCATAAATCTAATAGTTTAAATATGAAATTCAAAAAATAAAGTTGTTTTAGATGTATTTTTTGTCAGAATAGAAAAACAATGATCAAATTTGCTCTTTTGTTATACGTGAAAGATTGATTTATCAGTTAGTTATACTATTGGTTCAAAATTATTCATGTTAGGATCGTTTAGGTTGAACATCTCATTTCTACGTGGTACACATTTTGATGAAGAATACATCATATGGAATGTCACTTTAGTTTGGGGCGCTGAGGTGGTATGTCATGTAGTGTTCATCTCATCAAAATGTCAATGGTATATTGGATTGAGTGTCCACCTTAAACAGTCCCAACGAAAGAAGGTTAATTTGAACCATTTAAGTAACAACAAGAGAAATTTTAGATAAAAAAAAATCATCTTTAATTATTGATTCATGAAAAGATAGTGATTTTTTGTATTTAAATAAAAGTTTCTTTAGATACACACCGACAAACAATTCTTTATTCCTCCATACTATATTAAAAATAGAGGTTATTTTTTTTTTCAGATTGGAAAATCAAGATTAATCGCATGGCTAATTAACAGCAATCTCATGAATCCAGTAGGATTCGTGCAAATGTCACTATGTAAAATCATGTGTGTTTTGACTGTTGAACATCTTCTCATCTTTCTTTGAGTACTCCCTGATCTGATGAATGCCCTGTGTAAACATAAAACCAATTGTATAAGTAAATTTATCTTTCAATCCTACTTCATAAGTAGTCTTCATCAATTCATGACTCTTCACTCCAAAACCAACAACACAATTCCAGGATAACTTAGTTCACGAACCAAATAACCTCATAAAGTCCAAATCCTGGGATAACATAGTCTGCAAACCAAAGGACCTTATAAAGTTCAAATCTTGGTATTTGGGTTAACTTAATCAGTGAACCAAACAATCCCATAAAGTTCAAATCTTGATATCTGGCCTCCACCAATACAAATACCAAATAACTCTATTCATAAGAATACATACATAGAAATAAATTACCAAGAATACAATACTTGATTTGAAGTACCTAAGCCCATTGTAACATACCATCTAAGGAAGAGAAACCACCATAAATATCCTCCTCTTCTTGTACCATGGCTGAGTCCACGTGGTTGTTATTCGTTATTGTTTATCTTTAATTAACGGCCCTAACCAAATTGACTGGAATTTTAGCCATCTAAGAATAAATTTTAGACCTATATGAGATTAAAAGTTTGACAAATTAAAATATTTTTTTAATTTTGAAATTCAAACTTGAATGAAGTTCAACTTTAGATATTCACGTTTGAAGTTATATAGTTTGCAAAACATAACCTCATATATGAAACTGTTTTATTGTTGACAAGCTGTAATCGCCAATATAAAATAGGCATACAAAATATAATCATTGTTATTTTTATGTGAAATAGATACATAAGTAATTTCGTCGAAAATTGAATATTCTCTTAAATTTTTCTATTTCAAAACCTCCATGACTAATGGTTGGTACAAATTCTGTAGAACCAGAAACAATTGGTCTTGCCACAAAATTGATTTGTCTCATAACATACATTACATTGCTATCAGATTTCCAAGATTGATTAAAAGTTAAATACTTGAGAAAATTGGCTATGACTTAAATAGTAGCACTTATAAAATCAGCCCAAGTCGTCGTCAGCTCATAATGTTATCCATCTCATATTAGTGTTGTCCTAAACAGATGATGTACCAATTTCGAGTCCATGTCCAGATGAACAAATGGCGTGGGATGTTGAAGATATCGATCCACTTGGCTACTTCCGCCCCTTTCCCACAGAGAAGAACGCAAGCAGTATAAAGTTCAAAAACCGGATCAAGCCAGAAACTGTCATCATAATGCAGCTTGTGTAACCTGTCATTTCGAGTTTTAGCAGAGGATCCAAGTTCAACTTCAAATGAAAAGAAATCTATATTAATGTTTCCATCACCTTATTCAGCTTTTGAAGGAAGGTCAGGTTAACTTCTTTACGAAGACTCTCCACATCCATTGCATATTCTTCTCTAAGATCATTTAACTGTTTGCCTCGTCCTCTCAAGTACCTCGTTCAATTTACAGAAGCCTCTGAAGAGTTGAACTTCAGTCGATCAAAGTAGTAGTATGCTTTTAATTGCGTAAAGAGCCTGCAGTTAAAGCAATATCACATGTCAATCCCATAACAGACTTTTTAAAAGATGTCACCAACACGCATGGCAATATTTTGTATTACAGAGGCCTTGTTCAATGTATTGAGGATGGAAATGACATGAAAGATACGCGGGATAGTTCAAATTAAACAAGTCAAAACATGAAAAGAAGATTTATGTCTGTTCCATTCTGGACCCTACACCAAAAGCGAGTATATTTTCCATCATTAAAGATGAAAAATGAGCCCCCATCCCGACCAAGGATATCCTCCTCACACAGCTAACAGGTTTCTTCAAAAGTTAACATCTGATAAGTTTCTGCATAAACCACCAAAACTTTTCCTATGAAGAAAATCACAGTTGAATTTCTTGTTCTGAAGTGACCCAGCTATCATCCCAACAGACTTTGACCCATACTCACATCCAAACAGATCTAAAGAAGAATTCAATCCAAAAGACTTGGTCCCAATGAAAACAACTGTGGAAACAGACATCGCTCTACTGATTACTTCTTTCATCTAATCAATACTCCACCATCAAACCACAGTAAAACAGACTGATATAGCCACTTGCAAAAAATGAAAGTAGGTGTTTGGTTAAGAACTTAAGATAAAGGATGAGATCCTACAGAGCGACATTTTAACTTTGGAGGTATATGGATGTACTGATGATGGATGCAAGTGTGGATTTTACGTAAAAAGACCATCAACACTTGCTCTTCACAAAGGTCAGGCCAAAATTGCTGAGGATGAGGATCATCTCTAATAATTGAAAACGTAAGAGGTGCATATGAAGTTTAGACAAATAAGGTACTTTTGAGATTAATGCCCATTCACATCACAAACCTTTTCCTTTAGATCAAGATCACTTGATGCCATTGAATCAACAATGGCCTTCAGTAACAATCGATTACTAAAAAAGGAAACCTCAGCTGTGTTCTCATTTTCCAGCTGACTCTCAGCTAAATCAGCAATAAGAAACAGTGACTTTTTATGTAACCTGATATCCAGATTTGAATTGCTAAGAACCTCCTGCATACAAAGACAGAGAAGGAAGTCATACACTGCAGCAGTAAACTAGTTCTAACTTGACTCAATCTTCAGATGGATCACCTGAAGCATCGTATCTCCAGCTTCCTGATAAAACAAATTTTGGCCATTCACGTTATTTCTTATTAGTGCTGAAATAGCAAATAAAGCTTTTACAGCTTCTTCAGTTGTGTCAGATTTCATCATCTTCATTAGCATTTTCAATGCCCCAAGTTCCAGGACCTGAATGCATAAGTCATTGCACAGCGTCAATACAATAGCCAGTAAATTTAGAATATAAACACAGAAATTGCACAGATGAAAGCTACAAAGAAACTAAAGCATTAAAGACCAAACTTGTATAAAAACATAGCTCCAATACCTGCTTCTGAACAATGGGGTTATTTTGATTGGCTTTGCCAAGAACCCATGCCGCAGCAGTCCTTATTTCTGGTTCAGAATGATTAAGTATTCTTATAAGTACGCTGAAGCCTCCAAGTTTCTGCAGATCTGGAAATAAAACCATGTAAGTATTGAGAAAAGTATACATGTGCATTCAATGCTTTCTTTAAATGAAGGAATGGTGAGAAATCGGTTGATGCCTGTATAAAGGAAAACTATTGATGAATCCTCAAAACATTAACAAGTACTCACATTACACATAAGCATCATTGAGAAGCTTCATAAAACCAAGATTACGAAAGGGTGCTATAGTTCCTAAGAGGTCAGCTGTATGCTCTTTTAGTTCGAGCCTCCTAAAGACTTGATTATAGTCTTATTAGGTCTCAGAAGCGTGTCTATTTGGATTATAGATGCTAATGAATTACTACAGTTGATATTAAGTCAGACGTCATGTTCTGCCTCACAAAGGTAGGGGTAAAGTCTGTGTACACCTCACCCTCCCCAGACCCCACTTGTGGGGCTATACCAGGTGTGTTCTTGATGCTGATATTAAGTCAGAAGTCATAAAACCAAAACCAAAAGAGGCAAAAACAAACATCTGTAAGACTGTAACAAAAGAAGTCCTGAGAACTATACTTACCAATTGCATTATCAATATGCTCAACAAGTACCAACAGCTCCTCTAAGGCACGAAGATGATGCTCCAGAGGTAGGGATGAATTATCTAAATCATTAACCGCAATCAGCATCAACTGCGCATCTGAGGGCATTTTTAGCTTCTCCAACAGTTCCTGGAGATAAACAATATATAAATGTATGAAAACCCAACTGAAGAAAAAAATCACATTAAAAAAAGGACCCTTTGGCGTTCAATACAATTGCAAGAGGTGGCAAAATAATTCCTCATTTTTTTTATTTTTTTGTTTTTGTTTTTTGGGGATAAGTAAATCAAATTAAAAGATGAAGCAAAAAGGATACACAGGTACAGACGAGATGTCCTCACCTATGTCCTATCAGTGCCCACTCCAAAAACTACCACGAAGCTACAAAGAAGCAAGGGCCAAGGAAGATAGACAGAAATATCGGTCTGAAAAAGAATTCTTGGATTCTTACTCAACTATATTAACCATAGTAGAATTTAGAGCCAAACAAATAGTATGAAAGTACATTTTACTTTAGTTTCTATTCGAAGACCAAAAGCTGGTTGTAATTAGATGAACTGATGGAATCAGGGAAGAAACAAGATAATTTTCCATACCACTTAATAAAATTTCTCCTCCTTTATCCCAGAGCAAAATGGCAATGCAAGAAGAAATGCTAATTCAAGTAAATGGTAGGAGAAACCGTGCTTAAATTAGATGCTAGAGTCCCTTAATTGGGTTCTAAATATAACACTATGAGCTCGGATTTTCCCTATATGTATAAGCATTTTCTTACATCGGAATGGATTTGTTTCAACATTTAAACAAATGGTGGTCAGCATTGGTGGCTTCTTATGTGATGTATCAGTGACAAATAAAATTGAGTGATCATAGGCTGACATGGATCATGAACAGTACAATGGACATTTTACTTAGAATAAGCAAATCAAACAGCTTAAACAAAATAACTGTACGCACACTTCACTAGCATCTACAATTTTGAATTTATCTTACATTAATTCTTTACAATTTAGCTAGAGCCAAAAGCATAATCCGAAGCCCTCCCTATTTCCTACTTTAGAACCACATGTTCATAAGCAAGCATTTCATGCGAAGACTATTGAAGGGGAGCCTTCGAGTAACTGGTAAAGTTGTTGCCATGTGACCAGGAGGTCACGGGTTCAAGCCTTGGAAACACCCTGTGGCAGAAATGCAAGGTAAGGCTGCGTACAATAGGCCCTTGTCGTCGGGCCCTTCCCCGGACCTGTGCATAGCGGGAGCTTTAGTGCACCGGGCTGCCCTTTACTATTGAGATCAGTCTAGTCAAAGGCCAAGTTTTAAGATATGTATTCTTGATAAAATTTCTATTTTATTTTCCAAGAACTATTATACATTTCCGTCTTACACTAGGAGAAGGCTAACAGTGATCTCGTGAATCTAATAGGAGCTGGACATGCAACCTTTCTAGAGTTGCATATTCGTGCTATGTTCAACAGAGTGAAGTTGAATATTAAAATATTTGCCTTTTTTCGACCATTATGGCATAACTTAGCTCAAAAATTGAGTCATACTGATAAGTTGAGGCATATTCTGCTTCTGAAGCTCCAACCAACTTTACTTGAAAGCTTCATTTATTCATTTTCCTATCAAGTTACATCGTCATGTTGCCAAATCCTACGCTCCAGCTGTTTGCAGTAATACATTCTACCTTCAATACTTCATTTCTCAAGTTTCCCTATTATTTTTCAATACTTTATACATGTAGGTGTTAGGGAAGAGAGGGTATTGGTTCTTTTCATCTGTGTAAGCCTTGGGAGACAGAGTTACATGTACCTATGTTAGTGCAAGTTGGGGGTGTTATCAAAAACATTAAGGCACAAAGGAAGACTCACAAGCTCATTAACCGCACCTTCAGTTCAGTCTGGCGTTTGTTTAGCTCCTCCGGAGACATGCGTTGAGCAACTTCTGATCTTTCTTTTAGTACTCCAGGATCCGAATGCCCTGTGTATGTCAATTTAGCACACGAAACCAAATCATTACACATGGGAAACATAAAACCAATTGTGTAAGTAAACTTATCATTCAATCCTACTTAATCAGTGGTTCATCAATAGACTCTTTAATCCTAAACTAACAACGGCACATCCAGTCCAGTTAATTCCACAGGTACCTATTGCCTCCCACTGGGGGCGGAGCCAAAAGGTACCATATAGGTTCATCCGAACCCAGTAGTTTTAGTCCAAATCCTATATTTGTATTAAGAAATGCAAGAAATATGTTCAAAAGTTAGATTCAGAACCCAGTTACTAACACCTAATAATCCAAAACACAACAAATCAACAACACATCCAGGTCAGCTAATTCCACAGGTATGTGCTGCCACCTATCAGGGGCAGAGCCAAAAGCTACCATATGGGTTCATCCAAACCCTGTAGTTTTAGTCCAGATCCTATATTTGTATTAAGAAATGCAAGAAATATGTACAAAACTTAGATTCAGAACCTAGTTACTAACACCTAATTTCACTATTCTAGAATTTAGTCCATGGACTAAGGTGGATATTCCAAGATAAAGTCTGATTACAACAACAACATAATACCCAGTATAGTCCCACAGAGTGGGGGTCTGGGGATTAAATTTATACTTTGTTAGGTTGAAAGTATAAAATTAAATTTATACCTTCAACAAACGAAATATAAATTTCATTTCAAACTTAAATCTTGGATATCAGACCTTATCCCGTCCAACTTGGAATCGCGGGATAACTTAGTCCACGAATCAAAAAACCCATTTCAAATCTTGGTATCCTAGGATAACTTAGTCAGTGAACCGAACAACCCCATAAAGTTCAAATCTTGGTATCCTAGGATAACTTAGTCCGCAAACCAAACAACCCCATAAAGTTCAAATCTTGGTATCCTAGGATAACTTTTAGTCAGCAAACCCAACAACCCCTAAAGTTCAAATCTTGGTATCCTAGGATAACTTAGTCAGCAAACCAAATAACCCCTAAAGTTCAAATCTTGGTATCCTAGGATAACTTAGTACACAAACCAAACAACCCCATTAAGTTCAAATCTTGGCTCTCCTTCTACCTTCCACCAACATAAGTACCGGATATCACACCTTATACCATCCAACTTGGTATCGCGAGATAACCTACTCCATGAATTAAACAACCCCATAAAGTTCAAATCATGGTATCCTAAGATAACTTAGTCTACGAACCAAACAAGGTCATAAAGTTCAAATCTTGGTATCCTAAGATAACTGTCCGCAAACCAAACAACCCCTATAAACTTCAAATCGTGGTATCATGCAATAATTTAATCCGCAAACCAAACAATCCCATAAAGTTCAAATCTTGGCTCGCTTCTACCTTCCACCAACAAAAGTACCTGATAACTCTATCCACCAGAGACACAACAGCAACAACAACAACATACCCAGTGTCATAATGGAAGTACAAGAGACAATAAAAAAACAACAAAAACAACATATAATAGCATAACAATACTATAACAATAATCCTATTATCCTAATTCGCGTCCTCCACAACTTCCTATCCACCAAGGACATATAGGAACAAATATTTGATTTAACCTTTCACAATTACAACTTAAAATGAAAAGTTAAAAAAGGAGAATTGGGGAAAAGTAAAGTACCTATAGCCCATTGTAACATTCCATCTAAGGAAGAGAAACCACCATCCATATCCTCCTCTTCTTGAACCATAGCTAATTTATCTCCTTCCATAGGGTTACTAGACCCAACAACAACAGCACCATCTACAGCTACTTCACTAGTTGCAAAATTTGCAATTAACACCACCATGAGAACTGCTATGAAAATCAGTCTCCCCATTGCTGCTGATTACTGAGCCCTCTAAACTATTTGTTTTAATACCATATAGTACTCCGATTATTATTGTATACTATAGAGAAAAAAATGTATACATGTATGTTACGTGAACCCAACAAGTTTGACCAATTGGAAGCGTCCACGTGGTCATTTTTTGGTAACTCTTATTTTGCATTGATAGTAGTAGTACTATTAGATAATTTCGAATAAAAGTGCATGCTTCAAAATTAAAAAAAATTAGACCCATATAACTAAAATTTTAGTAATTTTTTTACATGAATTTCAATCATTGTTGACATATACTCCTTCCCGTTCAATTTTATTTGTCACACTTTGACTTGGCACACCCATTAAAAAAATAATTATTGATATTATTATTTTACCAAACTATCCTAATGATATCTTGAAAAATGATTTGGAAAATAAGTATTTAATGTTGAGGGTAAACATGAAAAAAATTATTGTCTTTTCTTGATATGTCAAAAGTGACAAGTAAAATGAGAATTTATTTTAGGAATAAGTGCCCATTTGGATTGACTTAAAAAAAGTAGTTTTTAAGTCAAAAATAAAAAATTAAACTGAAATGACTTTTAAGTCAAAAAATAAAAAGTAGGGGGAGACCTACTTTTGGTTTCTAACTTATTTTAAGTCACTTTTGACTTATTTTAAGTCATTTTTTACCTTGCCAAATATTTCGTAACTTATTTTAAGTCATTTTTGACTTATTTCAATTTATTTTTTATATTTGCCAAACACTTCCAGAAGTAAAAAACTGACTTAAAAGTAGGTTTGACCAACTTCTAAGCCAATCCAAAATGAGAGATTTCTTCTCATTTTTTAACCACAAAAATTTTCTAATCTTCTACTCTTCTTCTTCTTACACTTAAATATTTTTTGTGTGATTTATTGTTGTTGAGTGAGTTTAAAGATCAGTGGAATCTCAGGTACCACTATTCTGATGAAGTAAATCATTCTTTCCTAAGAGGATATATTCTAGAACCTCGGCTACTTGAAAAAAATAATTTTTGGTGATATAATAATTATTTTTTTTGCTTAATATATACAGTAGTATGTAATGTTTCAATAGATGAAGTTAACGTGAAGTAGTCTATATTCATTTGTTTTTTCTTAATGATTTCTTTAGTGATGCAGATATATGTTTCTGAATATCTTTTTTTTAAAATATTGAACTTCTCATGAGTCAGAGAATTGTCACGAGTTGTTTTGTTGATGCTCAAGACATAAGAATGGCTTTATTTACAATGATATTTATGTGATTGAGATTGTTAGTAAGTTTGTTTCAAAATAGTTATTGTTATATAAACATTTTCCTTTCGTTTTACTTATTTACTTATTTTTAAAAATATTTATATATTTTAGTCGAAGGAAAATTCATATGATTTGTAATGACGTTGGGTTGAAGGATGTATTAGTTTAATTTTTATTTTTTATTTAGTTGCTAATTTTTTGAGACAAATATTTTTACTATATGCAAATCTTTATATATAGATATATATTTGGGTAGATATTTATATTTCAATTAAAGTATTATATATGTCAAGAAAGTATCATCAAGTTAACAACATCTTCTAACTTTAAAATATATTATTTTTAAATGCTCTGATTTCTTCTTTTTTTAAAAAAATTGCATAGCAAATAGGAAAATATGTGAATCATTTAAAATTATCATTTTATATTATATAATATGAAATAAATGTGCAACGCATGAGAAGCTTTAAAGTACAACATTGGATTACCATTTTGCCCCTACACTAAGTTAAAATCTAATTAGAAAAGGGTCATATTTGCCTCTATACTCTTAGAAAAGGGTTATTTTTCCCTTCGTCATACTTTTTTGATATATTTGTCCATGTCATCCTACTTTTGGCACATATTTGCCCTTGAACTGTTAAATCCATGTCCTCATTTTTAGTATCCTATGTGGTTATATATATATATATATATATATATATATATATATATATTAATATTTTCTTCTAATTTAATATTATATCCAACCAAATATTATATCCACTCATCTAACCTATCAAACCAAACTCCTATACATCTTTCATCATCACTTTTGCAGAAGAAAACCACGAGACTTTGATAGAGGGAGAGAGTAGAGCTATATTCATATTGATTTTTTTAGTTGTATCTATGCAGATTTAAAGCACAACTCCAGAATTTTTTTTGATGACATTTTTACACAAAATGTAGCAGCAAGTTGGTCACATTAGTATCAATTACAAATTAGATCATTTTCAGCATTATTTGACCATTTTCTGCACACTTTTAGCACAAATAAGTAAGCACACAAAATGCAACAAAAAAATAAGCATTGTTTTAAGTACCCTATAGCATACTTTCAACATATTTTAATACTATTTCAATACACACAAATACAGTAGCAAAGTAAGCACAATTTCTCGTGGATGAGAAGCCATAGCTCTCTTTGTCAAAGTCTCGTGATTTTCTCTTAGGAAAATGACAATAAAAAATGTATTAGGAGTAGGGTTAGATGGTGTAACACCCCAGAAAATTTTTGAGCTAAGACTTGAACCATCCTTCGTAGTGAGTAAGTTTTTATCAAGAAATTTAAATTTTCTTAAGTGTTAAGGTCACTAGATATAGCACCTTGAGTTCCAAAAAGAATTAAAGAGAATTCATTCAGGTCTTTCTTTAGTTCTTTTAAGTTTTGGGTCAACTTCAAATGACCATAACTTTTAGCACGTGATGAGTTAGGAGACCCATAAGATATCAAATGAAAGGCCTTAGAATCCTCTTTCCAACGCCACCGAGTTTGCTAATTCTCAAGTGTGTATGAGGGAGATATACCCGTTTGAAGTCGAGCTGTCTAAATAAGGAAAGTTACCCGAAAATATGAGGGATATTTTGGTCTTTTCCTTACCCAAACAGATTTAAACGTTTTTAGTAAGGTTTAGGAAGTCTAAACTGATTAGAATCAGTTTCATTCATCCCCAAAGCGTTTAGGGTTTTAGAGAGACGATTCAAGAGGAGAAAAAGTTCAAAGTTTCAAGCGTTCGTTCAAGAAATTCAAGATTTCGCCAAAAACCTAGTTCTTTGAGGTATGTAAGCTTCCATAGTGTTGGGTTTGTTCACCCACACGCCAATCATGAGTTTCTTCTGCGAATATATCCATAAATACTGAGCAATTTAATTTCTTGATGAGTTCTTGATAAGTGTTTTTGAAGTTTCCTTATCGATTAAGTTTTGATGTAAGATTCTACTTGGGTCAACTTCAAACGACTATCTCTTAGAATATAAAGAGTTACGTGGTCCGTAACCTATCAAATTAAAGGTATTTGAATCTACTTTCCAACGCCACTAATTTCGCGTCAATCCAATCTCTGAGTGAAAAGTTATGACTATTTTAGTAACCTGATACAGTGCTGTTATGAATTAGCCGACGGGAAAACATTAAAAAGCGTCGTTTTTGTCTTTTTACCTCCAAGAAAATCCTAAACGAATTTCTTGACTAATAAAAGGCTCAAAACTATCATATTTTCATCTTTTAATCTATCATTCTCTTCTCTCTCAAATCCTAGGGCAAAACCCTAAGGTTAAATCAAAGTAGATTACTCTATTCAAGATTCTTTCAATCTTTTTCAAGATTCTTCTTTAAGGTAGGTCTTTCTACAAGAATTCCATTCTTTTCAACTCAAATTTCTCCATACAATTATGAATCACGAATGAAAATCATAATTCTTGGCCATAGAGATTTCAAGAAACTAATTCAAGAATCTCAAGAAAGATTTTCTTGATCGTTTACCTTCAAGCTAGGGTTTCAAGGCTACTAATCAAGTTCTTCTTCAAGATTCTTCAAGAACCTTGTTCTTCCAGGTATGTAAGGCTATCATAGTGTTGGACTAGTTCGTCCTCACGTCCTACATCTACTTTCAAATCAGTAAAAGAGAAATCTAGGATTTTACCCCTAGATTTGAGTATTCTTGAGCTAAGTTAATTTTTAGTTCTTGAATTCCTGATTCTTTTGAAATTTTATTCCTAAGTAATGAATTTCTATATTGTTATTCAGATCCTTGAGTTGATTTGTTCATGTCTATAATTCAGCATGGACTCTATTTTGAGTTATAAATCTTGAGAAGTTTTTTTCAAAGCCAACGCTTGAATTTTAAACTGAGTTATGAGGAAGTAAGTACATGAGAATGAGAAGAGACGTATACATTAGTTCCATATTGTTATGTAGACCCTCGAGTCGAGACATTCATGCCCATAAATTTTGCATGAACTTCATACATTAAGCATCTTTGAGAGGAGTAGTATCTTCGAGTTCAAAGTCTTTGACCATTGAGTTCATAATCCTTTTGAGATTATATTCCTACTTATGGGACTACTACATGAAGCCCTTGAGTTGAGTTGTTTATGCCATAATTCCGCATGAACCCTATGAGTCGAGCAATTTAGAGATGAGTAGTATCACTGAGGTTCTTTATTACTATTAAGATCCCTGAATTGAGTTGTTCATGTTTATAATTCCACATGAACCCTATGATTTGAGTTATAAATTTTAAAAAGCTTTTTAAAGCCAACACTTGAGTTCTTAAACTGAGCTTTGAGAAAGTAAAGATTAGTTTTGAGAAAAGAGTTTTCTAAAACATGATTAGTATGGCAATCGAGTATGCCATCAATGTATGAGCAGTATGGTATCTGGATATACCATCGATGTTTTTGCAGTATGACTTTCCGAGTCATCAATGATCATATTAATTATAATATGATTTTGAAATATTTTTGAGAAAGAGCAGAGTTGAGTTCATTTTTTAAAAATGATATATGGGAACTATGTATTCCCAAGAGTTAATGTTTTCACATTTAAGATGAGAGGAAACTAAGATTTCCAAAAAAAATTTGAGCAGTTTGAGTACCATCTCTTTTAAGAGAAATATTTTTGAGTAATAATCTGAAACCACAAAAAAAGTTATGCTTTTAAACATATGAGCTAGTATATTTTTTGGGAGTAGTATTGAGCACCGATATAGGGGAGAGTTCAGATAACTCACTGCTCCCATAAAGTGAGTAGAAAGGGTCATATTTTTTAGATGATTCCTTAATGCTTTTTAGCATAGACTAGAAGATCCACTTAGTAGTAGGTCTTATACCCTGGCAAAGTATATGACAGTTCTGGCAGCATGGGCGAGACGCTGTATCATCACATAGCTCATAGTGATGGTTTATTTGTCAGTTAGAGAAACTTCCATAGAGATATTTTGTATTCTTATATACACAGAGTTTACTTTGTGTTTTCATATACAAGCAGAGTTTATCTTGTATCCTTGCATACAAATTGAGTTACTATTGTATTTTTTTCAATACATTGAGTTGTTTTCTACTGTTTTAAAAGCTTTCCATATATCACACCTTTTATTGTTGCTTTATCTTGAGTTGAGTAGCTAAAGTTGAGTATCTTAAGTTGAGTACCTTTGAGTTGAGCATCATATCTTTGAGTTGAGTATCTTATTCTTGAGTTGAGTCGAGTTGAGTGAGTTGAAAAGAGGTAAGTATGTTTCATTTTTTATCAAGTTCAAGTCTATGTTTATGCTTTAGAATTCCCCTTACATGCTCGTACATTCCACGTACAGAACCATTTGGCCTGCATCGTTTCATGATGCAGATACATGTATTCAGGATCATCAACAGGCATTTTGTTGAGGTCATGTGATATTTCAGTCAGCTTTGGTGAGCCTTCTTATATTCCGGAGGACTTCACCTTTATCTTACAGTTAGTAGTTTTGAGATGTCATGGGTCTTGTCCCGATATCCTTCTGTAATAGTAGATGCTTCATAGATAGACATAGTTGAGGAGTTTCTGTATTTACTTTTATTTTGAGTATTGTAAAGACTTTTAAAAAGATTGAGTATTCGAGTTTATTGAATTTATTTCAGTTTTAAGCTTTTGTATGCTTGAGTTAGTCTTCCCCTTGTAGCCAACCAAGAGAGGGTTCGCTTGGGGACCAGCAATGGTTATCGAGTGTCGGCCACGTCTAGAGTGTAGGCTCAGATCGTGACAGATGGGTAGATATAATATTAAATTAGGAGGAAATATTAAGTGATATATATATATATATATATTTGTGGATTGAAAAACGCAAGAGTAGGCGTGCCACATAGGCACCACATATGATAATAAAAGTGAGACATTAGACTTAACAGTTCAAGGACAAATATGTGCCTAAAGTTAGATGGCAGGGGAAAATATATCAAAAAAGTCTTCCAAAGGACAAATATAACTCTTTTCTAAGTACCGAAGCAAATATGACCCTTTTCCAAAATCTAATTAACTATCTAAATAAACAGTAAGATTAATTAGGAGTCTTATTTATTTAAGTAAATGAAGAATTAATAAGAAATTCAGCTATTGCATTTTATTATTTAGTTATGGCATTACAAATTCTCTTAGTTATTACTAATTATTGCAAATGTTATTCACACCTTTTTACATTCTTTAGTTATAGTATTATGAATTTTGTTAGTTATTATATTAATTATTTCTATCATTCATCTTTACTTATATTTACTTTTTACCCAATAACTTTTCACATTCTTATATCACTCATATATACATGGTGACACAATGTTGTTATTGACCCTTGAATTAGGTCTAGTTGGATAAATTGTAAATCATTACAAGGATATGAACAATATTTTTATTGGGTGTAAGGTAAACATGTAATTACATATATGATATCACATATTTAATATATTTTTTATTTTTTATTTTTAGTTAACCAATGAGAAAAAAAAAATGAAAAGTCAAATAACTATCTTTGATTTATGTACACATTCAATTGAGAAGTCAACTATGAGAATCAACAACAAGAACATCATCTATTATGTACCTTATAAAATAAAAATTAATGTATAGAAAAATAGTTCTAAAAAATAAAATGTAGTTAATTTCTTCACATGTTCATTTGACATCTAAAAATTTAATTCAAATACTTTAACTTTTATAATATTTATATTGTTAAGCGCGGAATACACGTGCAATGCACGTGTTTGAGAACTAGTTAGTCAAAAATGTCTGAAGTCAGATAGGTACTTTCAACTGAATTGTTTCTAAAACAATAAACTTGCAAGAAAAAGTTAAAGTGGACAAAACAAAATGATGACTAAAAGCATGTTTTTGTGCAATTACCCCGTGTTAAAATATCAAATTAGTATGAGACCAAAATCATTAGACTATAATCCACATCACCTTGAGATTTTTTTATCGATTTTCCAAATCGATAAATATTTTTTTATTTCTCTTATAACTTCTTAAAAAAAATCTCTTGCAACATATGAATTGTTTTGATCATACTCTAAAGATTTATTTTGAACATACTGAAAATTTTATAAGAAGGTATATATATATATATATATATATATAAGAGAATCTTAGACCCGCCTATGTGACGCCCTCACATATTAATATTCTTATTTAACTCTTCTTAAAAGTCACAACCTTACGAAAAAGTCAGAATTTTTCATAAAAGTCACATCTCTTTAGAAAAGTCAAAATTTTTCATAAAAATAACAACTTTTCACAAAAATTATAACTTTTAAAAAAAGTCACAACTTTTCACAAAAGTCATAGCTCTCAATTTTTCATCCACACCTTTTAAAACCCAACACTTAATTCCAAGGCACCTAAAGAAGAAAGAATAAACAAAGAAAATTGATTTCAATTGCAATGCGACATTACTACTCTTGTGTTTCTCAGTCCACAAATCATAACGCTGATGGAATGGTTGAATTCATAACATATGGTTCTTTAGACTACAAAACTTATATTTCTGCCACTATTATTTGTATATTTTATTCCTCTATAGGGGAGTTAAATTCAAATACATTAAGCTTCTTATGAAGTGTGTTTCATTCCTCAAAGTTTTCTTCCTCCTATTTCATGAAGTTTAATCTTTTACTGCAAGTCATAGTGATTCATGTAACTATTGCAACTTCTTTTTGCTATTTTGGTGACTTTTTATTTTCAACTCTGTTAAAAATCCCAACAAGAATGATTGAAAATTGATCTTCTCTTTTGTCCCTTCCTACAAACTTCATATACTTTTTGAGAAAATTGCTTGTGTGTTGTGCTATATTTGATAGCACACAACAATAAATATGTTATAACTAATGTGGAACCAATGGTGAAGTTTGTTAAAAGAACCAAGCAGATTGCTCTCTTGCTTGCCACAATTAGTATATTATTATGATTGTTTTATTTTAGGTACAAACATTTTGTATGACATTGCACTCTTCCTAAAATATTAGTATAGAGACAATTAGTCCACTTATTTTATCATAAGTTGACTAATTTGTCATATTTCTTCCTCTCTTCTTTTTAAGCATAATTAGAGATCAAGTTTTCTTGAAATTACTAGATGCCCAAAATATACTATAACAAAAATAATTTTTATCGACAATAAATATGCACATAAACGAAGAGTGCTAGAGCCTTTACCGACATTAATTAATCATCATTAGATTCAATGTAGCTATAGGTTCTAGGGACATTTATAGAGTACTAATTGCCTCTTAAAATGCATATTTAGCGGCAATTAAGCTATTAATTGCCTTTAAGATTATTTTTGGTGTACTGATAACTCTTTCTTTGACTTCTTTCAATTAAATTTGTGAACTATAGACTTGGATAAAACCCAACAGACTATCTTTTTGAAAAAAATGTTAAGCAATATGCATTTTTCTTCTTGATTGTTAGGAAAGTAAGATCGTCTTTATTATTATTTGTGGATATTTGTGAGTTCAAGTGCTCACAAAGTTATGCTATGAGATTTTAATATGTTATGTATCAAAATTTTGGTTTAGAATATTCAGTTGTGAACAGTTCCATTTTGTAACGACCCTAAAAATGAACTAGTGAAACTAGAGCCTCACATGTGAGTTTGAGTTGAGAACTTGATGAAATGATGAGAAATGACCGTGACGTCCGGAAACTAGTCATTTGAACTAGTGAGTTGTAAG
>JAJOOR010035057.1:0-20150 GCA_036250505.1 Solanum acaule | reverse complement strand
TCCCGTTAATTAATGTTGAATGTACTTCCGCGACCGATGAAGTGTGATGACAAGTTTGAGAGGCTTGTTTGGGGTTCCTTCGGGTTCCTCATTCGCCATGTCACGTCTAGGCCCTAGGCTTGGGTCGTGACAGTTGTCTTAAGTCTGTCTCTAATGAGTTGCACTTTCTCCATAGCATCATGAACTGAATCTGGCCTTATCAAGCCTGCTTCACCTACTTCAAACCAAACTACTGGAGACCTACATCTGCGCCTATACAATGCCTCATAAGGGGCTATCTGAATGCTGTAATGGTAGCTATTATTGTAGGCGAACTCTATAAGAGAAAGGTGATCATCCCAATTATCCTTGAATTTGATCACACAAGCTCTCAAAATTTCTTCTAAGGTCTGAATGGTATGCTTTGCTTGCCCATTTGTATGCAGATGAAACGCTGTGCTAAGATTAACCTAGGTACCAAGACCTTTCTGAAATGCCTTCCAGAAATGAGAGGTAAACTAAGGACCTCTATCTGAGATAATAGACAAATGAACCCCATGCAACTTGACTATCTCATTAATGTAAAGCTTGGCATAGTCCTCTACCGAATCTGTAGTCTTGACTACCAAAAAGGGTGCAGACTTAGTAACTCTATCAACAATCACCCAAATGAAGTCATACTGTCTGCGAGTACGAGGTCAACCTGTGATGAAGTCAATGTTGATCATTTCCCACTTCCAAGTAGGAATGTTGATCTCTTGAGTCATACCTCCTGGCTTCTGATGTTCTACCTTCACTTGCTTGCAATTAGGGCACTTAGTCACAAAATCTGCTGTATCCCTTTTCATACCGTTCCACCAAAAGAGTTCCCTCAAATCACGGTACATCTTAGTAGTGCCTAGATGAATAGAATATATGGAGTTATGGGCTTCTGCAAGAATCTGTTGTCTCAACTCACCCACTTTAAGAACACATAACCGACCTTTATAACGAAGCACACCATCTCCCCCTTGGGAGAAAACCTCAACTCTCTATTGATGGACTGCAACCTTTAGTTGAAGCAATATCGGATCACTGTCTTGCTTTTCCTTAACCTCCACTACCAATGAAGATTCTAACCCATTTTGAACCGTTACACCACCATCTGATATGCTCATAAGACGAACTTCTAAGCGAGCAAGTCTGTGAACATCTTTCGCTATTTCCTTCCTTTCTTTCTCTACATGTGCCACACTACCCATCGATAGTCTGCTAAGAGCATCTGCTACTACATAGGCCTTACAAGGATGGTAATGCACACTCATATCATAATCCTTGAGGAACTCAAGCCATCTCCTCTGGAGAAGATTCAACTATTTCTGGTTGAACACATACTGAAGTATATTATGGTATGTGAACACATCTACGTGAACACCATACAAGTAATGTCTCCAAATCTTAAGTGCAAACACCACTGCTGCTAGCTCGAGGTCCCGAGTTAGATAGTTCTTCTCATGTACCTTAAGCTGTCTAGAAGCATAAGCTCAAACCATACCTCGCTACATCAACACACAACCTAGGCCGACTCTGGATGCATCACAATATATAACATAACCGTCTTACCCCTCTGGTAGAGTCAAAACAGGAGCTGTAGTAAACCTAGTTTTCAATTTTGCAAAACTTTTCTCACAATAATCTGACCACTGAAACTTAACCTTTTTCCAAGTCAAGTTAGTCAATAGAGAGGCTATGGATGAAAATCCTTCCACGAACCTTCTGTGGTAACCTGCCAAACCCAAGAAACCTTTGATATCTGTAGGAGAGGTAGGTCTGGGCCATTTTTTCACTGATTCTATCTTCTAAAAATCCACTCGGATTCCTTAACTAGACACAATATTCCCAAGGAAAGCGACGATTTTCAACAAAAACTCACATTTGCTAAACTTAGCGAATAACTGGCGATATTTGAGAGTTTGCAGACCAACCCCCAAATGATTTGCATGTTCTTCCTCATTCCTAGAGTAAATGAGGATATCATCAATAAAGACGATAACAAATAAGTCCAAATACTTCTTGAACACTATGTTCATCAAATCGATGAAAGTTACAGGAGCATTGGTTAGTCCAAATGACATAACTACAAATTCATAATGACCATACCGAGTTCTGAAGGCTGTCTTCGGAATGTCAGTATCTCTGACTCTGAGTTGATGATCACCGAATTTGAGGTCTATTTTTGAGAAATGACTAGCACTCTGAAGTTGGTCAAACAAGTCATCAATCCTAGGGATGGTGTACTATTTCTTGATTGTGACTTTATTCAACTGCCTATAATCGATGCACATTTTGAGAGAACCATATTTCTTCTTCACGAACAACACCGATGCACCCCATGGGAATTACTAGGTCTTCTAAAGTCTTTTAACTAATCCTTTAATTCCATAAGCTCAGCTGAAGCAATTCTGTAAGGAGGAATAGAGATAGGCTAGGTATTTGGAAGGAGATCAATTCCAAAGTTGATTTCCCTTTCAGGAGGAACTCCGGGAAGATCTTATGGAAACACTTCTGGGAACTCATTGGCTACTGTGACTGACTCAAGAGTTCGAGTTTTGGAGCTTGAATCCCTAACCCAAACTAAATGATACAGATAACCCTTAGAGATCATCTTTCTAGCCTTAAGGTAATAAATGAGTTAAACCATAGGCGCTAAACTACTACCCTTCCATTCTAAGAGTGGTTCGTCTGGAAACTGATAAAGAACGACTCTAGTTTTATAATCGACTGAGGCATAACATGAATGTAATCAATCCATGCCTAGAATGATATCGAAGTCTACCATTTCCAGTTCTACAAGATCTGTTGAGGTGAATTTCTGCGAGACAGTGACATGGAAATTTCTGCATACCCATCTAGCTATGATTGGATCACTGACTGGAGTAGAGACTGAGAAGTGTTCTGAGAGAGTTTCTGGACTAACATCAAATTTGACTGCTATATAAGGAGTTACAAAGGAAAGTGTAGCCCTGGATCCAACAATGCATAAATATCAAGATCAAAGACTCGTAACGTACTAGTGATTACATCAGGAGAATCTTCCTGTTCCTGGTGAGCCTGGAGAGCATATAACCACTTTTGGCGATGACCGCCACCGGTACCAGATAAGGTATCCTGCTGAGTCGGGCGACCTGTTGGTGCTGCTGAAGTTGTAGACTGAGCTCTACCATTGTTACCTCTTTGACCCTATTTAGCAAGAGAATCTTTCAAGCTATGACCAGACTGACCACACCCAAAACATCCTTCCTTTTGTGCGAGACACTCTCCCGGATGGTTCTTACCACACTTTGGACAAGTTGGGTAGGTTCTGGTGCCTGAAATACTACCTTGAGTCTTAGAGCTTGATGCCCTACCTTTCTGATCATTTCAGAATTTGGAGGATGGAACACTAGCTGATGAAGGTGCTGGAGTTGAAGTCTTCTGCTGGAACTGCGAGAGATTTCCACAACCCAATTTCTGTTGAGAATAGTCATAGTTTTCTATCCTAGCCTTCTTATTCTCCTTAGCCTGTTCCCTAAGCTTATCACCCTCAAGCTACTGAGCATGTGTCATGAGCCTAGAGATATTCATATCTCCCAGCAACATAACATTCCTACACTATTATTTTACAAGATCGAATACTCCATACATGAACTTGTTCATTTGAGCCTTGGAATCAGCAACTATGTGAGGAGGACACATAGAGAGTTGGGTGAACTTGAGTCCATACTCTTGGACTGTCATAGAACCCTGCCTCAAATTTATAACCTCCTGAGCTTTTGCCTGTCTCAACTCTCTTGGGAAGAACCTGTCTAGAAAGGTCTCACTAAAGCATTCCAAAGTAATGGGGGCTGCATCTGTACCACTATTCTCCTTCCATTGAGTATACCAGATATGAGCTACATCCTTAAGCTGGTAAGATGATAATTCAACTCGATCATTCCCAGTTACCTACATCACTCCAAAGATCTTCTTGACATCATCAATGAAGCTTTGGGGATCCTTACCAATCTGTGATCCTAAGAACTCAGGCGGATTCATCCTAATAAAATCCCAAACTTTAGCTCCAGCTGACCCAACATTAGAATTTGCCGGATCAGGAAGTTTTGAATACTAAATTTAGGAATGCTATCAAGATCTTGGCGTGTGACCAACACACCACGAGGCTACCCCCTCGACGTGGACACGAGACCTAGGATCATGAGTGACCCCAAGCTAACCCTGTTGGCATATCATAAACAACTAAACTAAAATGAAGCAATATATACTATGTGGAAGCTAAATCTTGTAAATACTTTGAAATGATGGCGAATACCCATATGCTAAATCTAAATATATGAAAACTGTGAGTTTAATTACAAATGAAAAAATTGAACTCTAACACTATAGCTGAATCTAACTGTGTCTGAAATAAGCCTCTAAACTAACTAGAATTGCTGGAACATTCCCTAACTAAATCTAGCAAAAACTGAAACTAAGACTAAAATGGAAATATAACATGTCAACTGTCCTCGAAGAATGAGGAATCACCACTGATGCTACTGAACTAAAGATCAGAAACCGATCTATGCGTGATCTGGCTACTGAGGACCTGAACCTACATTACGATAAGATGTAGCGCCGAGTATGCATTAGTATTTGAAAGGTACTTAGCATGTAGGATAGAATAAAGCTGAACAATAACATAACTGAACAAGCAATAAGCAATGATATAATCTGAGCATGATGAGGATACTGAAAAATATTGAACATTACTAAACTGAATGCAATGACTAGGTTGATCACATGCTGAGACTGAATACTGAACTGGACTGATAACATGGTCAGTGCAATATAATCTGACTGAACTATAAGGGAGCTACTAAAAACCAACATAAAACCACATGAGCTAAATGAGGAGTCCGATGTATACGCCCCATCGAGATGACCCAATATACCCTACCAAAGGTATAGAGAAATCCTAGCATGATCACTAAAATGTAATGCCCAACAGAGGGGACTTAATGTACGGGGCACGTAGTTCTGAGACTTGAGGGTGAGTGACCCTTGTTCACTCGGTATTAAGCTACTCACATTTGAATATGTAATTAAAAATTTATGACTAAATTTTTGTAATACTGGATAGCTCAAAATACTGGCATGTAACTGAGAATACAACATTAATCTACTGATAATGAAACTTCCTAAACTTCCTGGCATTCATATTCCTTGCGTAAGCTCTACGAGGAGGTATGATATGAAAACACATAACAAAGGATTGGCACGAGGAATTAGATCATATCTTATGGACGATAAGAATAACAAAGAAATTGAAGTTTTCCTAAAACACTTTACAGCCTCCTTCTCATTAGATGTGGTGCACTTCACACCCATGAAAAGGACTCTACTTACTGCAGCTTTTTAGACATCCTAGGACTCTTAAACCTAGTGCTCTGATACCAAGTTTGTCACACCCCAAGGCTACCCCCTGGATGCAGACATGGGACCTAGGATCACGAATGACCCCAAGCTAACCCTGCTGGCATATTATAAGAAACTAAAGTAAACTGAAGCAATAAATATTGTGCGGAAGCTAAATCATGTAAATAATTTGAAATGATACGGAATACCCATATGCTAAATATGAATATATGAAAACTCTGAGTTTGAGTAAAAATGAAAAAAATCAAACTCTAACACTATAGCTGAATCTAACTATGTCTGAAATAAGCCTCTAAATTGACTTGAAATGCTGGGACATACCCCAGCTAAATATAGCAAAAACCAAAGTTAAGATTAAAATCGAAAGATAACATGTCAACTATCCTCGATGATGGAGGAATCACCACTGATGCTGCTGAACTGAAGATTAGAGACCGATCTATGCGTGATCTGACTGCTAAGGACCTGAACCTACATCACGAGAAGATGTAGCGCAAAGTATGCATCAATACTTGAAAGGTACTTAACATGTAGGATAAAATAAAGATTAACAATGACATAACTGAACAAGCAATAAGAAAATAATATAATCTGAACAAGATGAGGATACTGAAAATACTGAACATGACTAAACTGAATGCAATGACCAAGTTTATAACATGCTGATACTGAATAGTGAACTAGACTAATAACATGGTCAATGCAATAGAATCTGATTGAACTGTAAGGGATCTACTAATAACCAATATAAAACCACATGAAGTAAATGTGGAGTCCGGTGTAAATGTCCCATCGAGAGGACCCAATATACCCAACTAGAGGTATAGAAGCATGGTGGCGTGATCAGTAAAATGTAATGCCTAGCATAAGGGACTTGACTTGAGGGTGATAGACCCTAGTCCACTCGGTATTAAGCTATTCCCATTTGAATATGTAGTTAACAATTTATGATTGAATTTTTGTAATACTCGATCGCTCAAAATATTGGCATGCAATTAGTAATGCAACATTAATATACTGATAATGAAGCATTCGAAAACTAATAAATGTAAGCATATTTATCTGTCATGTATTTCATGAACTAGACGAACTACATAACTAGGGTTCTGAGTTTATGCATGAAATGTGCAAACACAATACTACTACATGATAATCTGATTAGGAATATTAAAATAACTTATCCATAATAATCTGCTGAAATTCTAGAAACCCTAGGTCTAGATAATATGGGGGGAATCAAGAATCTGACTGAATTCTAGAGACCAAATGGATGAAAGGAACCCACTAGTGAAATCCCACATACCTGGAGAAGAACATCATGAAGAAATCTTTCAATTTCGGGGTTGGAATTGATGAAACCTTGTTGCGTGTTCTTGAGGAAAACTGGCGCCTCTTTTGCTCTAGGTTTGAATGATTTAGGTGAATGATTGATTAGGTTATGTTCTAATTTTGTTTCTAGGCTAAAACTAACCAAAACTACGTAGTTTAGGGGTCCAACGCATAAAGAAAAGACAAAAAAACCCGACGGACCATCGATCGACTAACGGTCCGTGCTGGTCGACCGTCTATCGTGACTGGGAGATGAAACTGAGGGTCTGATCCACGTGCACGGAACACGATCCATGGCCTGACCGAAGGTCCGTGGGTCCGGCCGTGGGTCGACACTTAGAATAAGTTTTGAATGGTTTGGAAAAAGGGCCATATGTGCTGTACCACGGACCTGCAGTACGGACCATGGGTCTCCCTATGGTCCGTGGGTCGGCCCTTAACCGATTCTCTAGGCTTCTTCTGAGGAGTGGGTGCAGGTGGCATCAACGGACCACTAGCACGGGCCGTGGGTCACCCTACGGTCCGTGAGTGGTGACTGTGGGCTGCACCTACAACTTCTGGAAAGCTGCATTTTGGTAGTTCTAGCATACAGGGTGTTACAACAAGAGGACAACTCAACAACCGACTTAGTCACAGTGAGATGCTATGATTTCACATATGACTTATGCAACTCTATTTGCCTCATCAGATTTGAACACACATATCGTTCAATCAAGAGCACTATTCAAGTCATCGGTATTGATCACAACTGACACTCAAAATTGCAAGAGAACAACCATTGATGAATGATACAACCTAAACAAGCAGCTTTCGAATGCAAGAGTATCGACTTATTCTGCGATGGCATCAATGTGCTGCTGGGACATGGAGCACAGTTTCGCTCTCCTAGTCTGGAGAGTCTGACCATCCTTTGGTTCAGACACGAAGGTCGGTGATCTATCATCTTGGCTGCCCTCACCATCGGACACTGAAGTGGTGAGGTTGGTGGCATAGACACCCATGCTATCAGAGTTCTCCTCCGCTGGTGGGGCCACAACTGGTTCCTTTCCTTTGACCATTCCCCCATTTTGGAGGAAGTTTAGTCAGTGTATTCCGAGAGGGTGAATCCTCCTAATTTATCATAATGCCCCTAGCACGCCTGCGGAGCAGTTGATTTCCTCCGGCTACCTTGGTTCTAGCCTTTCCCCCAAAGAAAAACCAAATAGGTTAGACTTCATTCGAAAAATTTCAAAGTTGAGTAATTGGGTAGGAAATGTCGCCGAATCACTCAGAAAGTTACCAAAGTAATTCGGCGAGCAAAGTCGGGCTCGCTGAATGTGCCAAACTAAAAAGTTTCAGAAATCAACACACATCGGTGATGTCTAGGGCGATTCGGCGAGCTAGTAGTAGATCGTTGAATGTTACAGAACCCTATCTAAAAATTGGGGCATAGAAGGGCGAACAAAAGGGGCCTTTGGTGAGTCGCCGAGTGAACTCAACAAGATTAGGCGTATCGCCAAATATAACAGAATGAATTCCATAAAATTAAAGGATAAAAAGGCGATACGTGGTTCATTAGGTGAACTGCCAAACCAATTGGAGAGATTGACCCAGCTCACCGAACAGTCCGACATTCTAGAATTTGACCCAAACCTTAAATTTCTAAACCGCTGCCCTTGAAAACAAAATTAGACACCTATTCTACACAATTAAGCCCAGACCCATACTACCCATAACCTCAAGGTACTCAGTCTTCCCCCATTTTGGCATAAATTGGCCAATCACTTTGTTTTGCCCTTAAGAATGACGTCACCCGTTCTATCATTGGGCAAAATCAAAGGATCGGCACAAACGGGTGATATACCGTGAGTTTATGGTATTTCTAATACATTTCACTTACAAGTTGTGTGTGTCTAGGGCCTTTTTGTATTAGTTTTCATGTGTTTTCGTCATATTTTGTAGGAAACATGTTCAGGCACGGAAGTAAAGAGACAGCTGACAGAAATGCTACGGAGGGCATCGATGGACCGTAGGTCCATTGATGCTCCGTAGATGGTAGTCGTAAATCAGCAGCCAAGGCATGGAAGGGAAATCAGGGAAATATGACGAAGTGTGGAACCAAGGTGCCCATTGACTGTCCGTAGATTGATCTACAGACCGTACTGTTGAATAGTAGATTTATACTGCGAGGGTTCCAGTGCCTGATTTTGGAAGATTCCAAGTGTGGAGATACGGAAGGGGATTGACGGACCGTAGATCAATATAAGGTCTGTACTGCAGTTCTGTCGTTTGCTTCAGAGAAGGTGATTTTTGGAAGCTGAAATATTTTCTGAGTCTTGGCTGACGGAAGGGACTCACGGACTGTAGATCCATTGACGGTCCATGAGTCTGTCTCTTGGAATGAAGACGCGTACCTGTGACAGACTTTCCTTATTTTTGTTTCCCTTTTAATTTAGAACTTGTTTTCTATAAATAGGGCATGTAAACCTCGTTTTTAGGGGTGAGAGATTATTATCCTATTCTAGTTCTTGACTTGGGAGATTAACTTGTAACTTTAGCAATTATTAATTTCCTTAGATCGTTTTGAAGATTTTGGAGTTGCAATTCAAGTTGAATTTCTGGGTTTATTACTCTTGTTACGTAAGTTTATAATTCTTTCATCTAAAACAATAAATTGTAGTCATATGATTATGGGTAACTAAACTCCACAACTAGGGTTGTGGGAACCATGAGCAATTAACAAAGTATGAATAGTAAATAAGCAATTCTTGCATAATGTGGTGCATGCATTGATAATTCTTTCATTTAGAAGTCCTTTTAGCGGTTGCAAACGTTAGAACTCGCCTTGTTGCTACTTGCTGGACCAAGGAGGTAATGAATAAGAAAAGAATTATCAATATAGATTTAGTGTGATACTATCTAATAGGCTAGTGTTGATTGGTGCGAAGTAATAACTAAGGCAAACATCAATTATGATGTCTAATATGAGGTAAAGGTAACGGTTAGTAAAGTACACACATGTAGCCGGACCAAGTTGCGGGTGAAATTCTCTAGATGCCGGACCATGGATTTAGAGATACCTAGCTTATCACTTTGCATGTAGTACACAAAGAAAGGATTGCTATTACTAGGATTACTGCGTTATGAGCTTGTGGGGAACACGGATACCCTAGTTATTTCACTCATCTTGATAACAACCAAAACTGACTTTTGATTACTAATTATTTATTGAATTCTTACAATTTGTTCTACAAAAACCCCCCCTTTTATTACTTGTTTCTGGAAGTAATTTGACTAATTGAATATAATTGTTGGTTAAAGTAAAGTCTAAACCATTTTCCTCGAGAAATCGACCCCAACCTACAAGTTCGGTTCTTTACTTGATAACGATCGCTTATGCTTCTTTAGGGAGGTGTAATTTGAGCTTATCAACGGGGTTACTCAAACTTCATCCACAATAGACCCATTAATAAAATCAACACAACCCTACAATTTTATCATGCAAACACACGAGATTTCACAATTAGATTTCAATAATACTAAAGGACACACGATACGAGCATACATCACCAACAAGCATTCAAACAATCAATATCACGCAAACACAATGACAACATAACAATCACACATTTGAAATAACCAAAAGTTAAAGACGAGGCTCGGGTAACCAACCTTGATATCGAGTAGACTAGTGCTAGGCTAGAGAAATCGAAGAAAAATGAACCAAAGTCCACCCCAAGCAATTGATCCCACACAAAAATGCAATAATCACAAGTACGGAATTATAAAATGTGGTTGTGAAGATGATAAAGTTGGAAAATATGATATGAGGGACATTTTTGAATTTAAAAATAGTTTAGCCCTTTTTTAACCCTTCAGTTCGAGTGTGGATCGACGAAGGTCACTTACTTCGCCGACCCATTCGGTGATGCGCCGAATGGTTCATTAACCAACTTTTTCTGAACCTCTAGCTAGCTAGATGGCTCCAACAAAGATCCAGCTCAAGCTTGCCAACCCGTTTGGCAGGTCCACCTAATTGTTCTTCTTCCCAAAATTTCAAATTTTCAACCTGCACATTAAACACCCGTTATTCAAACACAGTATTAAAAACATAAAACTTTGGTTGCCTCCCAAGAAGCGCCTTATTTAACGTTGTGCAACGATGCAGATACTCATTCAAGGTTCATTCTTAGGATTGTCCATGGTGTCACTCGATAATCCTCGTTTTAGCCTTGGATTCAAATGAGTGGAGATTTGACCAATTTGTGTTTCGAACTTCTTAATGGACACATAGTAAGAAGTAACCATCTGATTTATAGTTGAGACGTAATCTTTCATTTCTTTTAGCACCTTGTCCACTTCCACTTTGTTGAGAATGCGTGGAAGTATATCTTTAGTGTGAAAATTTTTTGGGTCAACCCTTTGCCCTTTTGGCTTTTGACACTGATGGAGAGGTACATATCTCTTTTTGTCCCCGTCTCGCTCCTTCCAGTTAGTTCAATGGTCACACCATTCCCTATCAGGATCACTCCAACCTTCTTCACGCTCTCCATTCCAACCTTGGTTCCCGCCCGACCTTTTATAGTTCAAACGGAAACCTCCTCCTTTATTTGCTAGAAAAGGCACTTCCTCATTATATAGAGCCTCAAGTCACTCCAGTAATACCAATTGCATTACAGCTTTAGAACCACTACCCATGACATGTTTTGACAACAAATCCATTTAGGTCATCATCTTGGCCATGTTTTGATCCCGCTCTTGGTCCTTTTCAATCTGTTCCTCTATCATCGTAAAGGTTAAAAGAGACACTTGATCTTCTCTCGTGTACCAAGTTTGATTGATTTTTGTCATCCCATCAAGCAAAGTGGAAGCAATTTCGAATGGCTACTGTATGATTCCTCCTTGGACGGGTTAGTCAGCCACACCTTTAATTTGTTAACGAAATATAGACTCCAATATAAATGTTGTAACAAGACGTTGTTCGGGAGTCCATGAGTCAGACATTGGAGCAGTAATTTCTGGATCTTAACCAAGTCTCGTGGATTGGTTCACCATCCAATCTTTTGAAGCCCTGAATATTATCTTTTAGTGCCATTATCATCGAAGGAGGACCTCATGTAGAATTCCTCTTTAAGCTCTTCCCACGAGGTAATCGAGTCCCTAAGTAGGCCAAATAACCACTTGTTAGCCTCATCCATCAGAGAAAAAAGGAACAATCGGAGTCGGAGTGACTCTTGGGAGATGTTTTTGAAAGAGAAGGGACCATAAACGTACACCAAATTCCGGATCTGGTCATGGGGATCCTCATGAGCCAAGCCTCCAAACAACCATTTCGTTTGCAACAGTTGCAGCATCACGCTTGTCAGATGGGGGGATTAGGTTTGTCAATTAACAACTTTAACAACTACAAAAACAAAGGAGTAAGCAAGTAGAGAGGGATCCTTGGGGATGTGATCAATTAATTACCAATTTCGTTGTACGAGTTCTTACCAATTACTGAAATTCGCTGAGTCTTAGTGGGTAGGCTAGACAATAGATGCAATATCCATCTCTTGATCAACTATTACGATTTAGGCGAATTCTCTTAAACCTTGACAAGCATAACAATCTAATCAACCCAAACAATCTACTTTCTCGAGCTAGATTGGTTGGATCAAATTCAGATTCATTCAATCAAGCTGAATCAATGATAATCCACTCACTACAATCATTAATCGATAACCTTGACTATAAATCTCTTTCTTAAGCAAGCATAGAATACTATCCTAGAATCACATTTGCAATCACAATTCATGAGTTAAACCTCAGTTACAAATTGAACCCCCTTCAAAACAACAATTACATCAGTAATTACTAACACCCATACACTAATTGAGGGAATTAATCACATAATCACACCCCTAAGAATGGGGTTTTTAGCCACACATTATAAAAACTAAGAAACTATTAGCAACTATGTTCTCCAAGAGCTGGGTAATGAATTCCAAGTCTTTACAATGCTTCAAATAAACTAAAATATCAAAGCCCTCTTGAAATCTCTACTCAAAAACTCTAAGAATAGTATTTGGGATAAAACAAATTCAAGGTAAAAGCTCTCAAGCAATCAGAACAGTTGTTCAGAATTTCGGACTATCAGAGCTCTCTTTAAATCTTTTAAAATTTTGCATTTATACTCTTCCGAATTTTCAGCCTGTGGACCGATTGGCGGAATAAGTCGTCCATCGCTTACCAAGTCGGCGATGCGCCAAGTGTCTTACTTCATCGTCTTCTTGACTTTTCTTTGCACCATTGTGCTTCTATAACTCTAGGCGATCAGAATCGTTATCGTTGACCTATTCAGTGGTTCGCCGATTATCTCTTCCCATCACCAAGTTGGCTTTCCCCCAGGGCTGGCATGCTGTAATATTTGGCGAGCTTAAGGATTACTAGACGGTTCTCCGAGTGGTCTTGGTGATCACCAGGATTTCCCTTTTTCAACTTCTTTAGCCTTTTCGCTCATTTCTGCGTGATAATGTCCTTGCCTTGCTCTTTTGCCTTCATTGCTGCAAATCAACACATTAACATCAGTTTAGAGCATGAATTAGGCATTGAGGACAGTAAAACGATGAAAATAAAGCCCTAAATGAGTCGAAATCCCCAACTCATCAAGTTTTAATAGTTGAGCTAAAATTTAAGTTTTGAGCTTGAGAAAATGATGATGTTCAGACTTGCGTTAATTATAATTTAACAAAATATTTATATTTTATTTATGAATAATATATAAATAATTACAAAAATTTTCAATATATAGTTTCACGGTTCGTTTTGGTTGTTTTTCATGTTTTTAATGAAACCAAAACCAAACCAAAAAGTATCGGTTTTTATAATTTAGAACCAAATCTAAACAAACCACACAAACTATAAGATTTTTTAATTGGTTTGGTTCAAATTGCGGTTTGCTTTGGATTTTTAACCATAACCATGAACACCCCAAATTCTACCTACGAAGGAGGAGAGAGTACTTTGGTGTTTTGTTCGTGGATTGAGGCTTAAGATTTGAATTTAAACTCAGTCCATGGTCTCTAGGGGTCACTCTTTTTATGATGTTATTGATCAGGCTTGCACTATTAAGAAGCTCCATCGTGAGTTCCAAGGAGGCAACGACAAAACAACCAGACATGAGGGTAGCTGCACTAGGTCTCATTCTAGGTAGAGGGGCTCCTATGATGGGCTAACGCACTGGTTTCAGCAAGGCCAGTCCAGCCGACCAGTGCAAGCTTCATTGTAGGATCTAGAGAGTGACCGATATAGCTAGAGTTAGATTGTCTCGAGTAATAATCATGGGTCCTAGATTAGTGCTTCATGCTATGGTAGTCATTATTTATAGGGCAGGTCATCTTCGTGTTTCTTTGAGTGTGGAGATCTTGATCATTGGTCTTGAGATTGTCCTTTGCATAGGCGGATTGCTTTAGCTCTACCAACTCTACTAGCTCAACTAGTAGCATCTCTAGTTAGGCGTCAAGGTTCGGGTTAGGACCGTTGCGGTGGAAAGCAGGGTATCCGAGGTGGTCCCCGGTGAAGAAAGTGAAAAGGTGGACAAGGTCATTTTTATGCATCCCAAGCAAGGGCGGAGTATGAGGCATCAACCAATGTGTTCAAAAGTATTGTTCTTTTATCTCATCAGGCCACCTCATCTTTATTTTACCATGGTTCTACCTATTCTAATGTGTCTGTGTATTATGCTTCTCGTATGGCTATGATTTTTTAGCGTATAGCAACACCGTTTCGTGTGTTCACCCCAGTGGATAAGTCTTTAGTAGTGGATAAGGTGATTTGATCATGTTTAGTTACTATCTAGGGGATTGACACCCATACCCACTTTGTATTATTAAATATTCTAGATTTTGATGTGATTCTAGGCTAGTTATATCCTTACCGTGTGATTTTAGATTGTTTCTCTAACCCTATTACCTTAGCCATGTCTGGTATTCCCCTAGTGGTGTCCAGTGGTGTGGCAGGGCTCTATTAGTAGCATACTGGTTGGAGTTATATCTTATGTTCATGCTCAAAGGTTAGTGGCTAGCAGATTTCTATCCTACTTGGCTTATGCACATGATGTGAGTAGGGAGGTCCCTCCTATGGAGTCGGTTCCAATTGTCTATGAGTTTGTAGATGTATTTATACCGGCCTACATGTCCTACCTCAGAGCGTGGCATTAGGCTTGAGCCAGGTACTCGGCCTATTTCTATTTAGCCGTATCGTATGGCTACTATAGAGCTCAATGAGCTCCATTTTCAGCTTTAAGATCTCTTAGGTAAGGGAATCATTAGGCCTAGTGTATCATCTTGGGGTGCTATAATTTTGTTTGTCAAGAAGAATGATAGTTCAATGCAGATGTGCATTTATTATAGCCAGCTGAATAAGGTGACAGTGAAGAACCGTTACCCCATGCCTAGGATTGAGGATTTGTTCCACAAACTTGAGGGTGCCGTAGTGTTCTCAAAGATTGATTTGAGGTCTTGTTAACATCAGTTGAGAGTTAGGGCAGAGTACATCCCTAAGGCTGCATTTAGAACTCAATATGGCCACAATGAGTTCCTAGTGATGTCATTTGGGTTGACTGGTACCCCTACCGCCTTCATGGGCTTGGTGACGTGGGTGTTCAGTTTGTATCTTGATTTGTTTGTCATTATTTTCGTACATGACATCTTAGTATACTCGCAGAGCATGAGTGATCATAAGTAACATTTGAAGATTGTGCTCCTGACTTTGAGAGATCAATGGTGTTATGCAAAGTTCTAAAAGTGTCAGTTTCTACTTGAGTCGGTAGCATTCCTGGGGCACGTAGTGTGCAAAGATTGCATCATGGTAGATTTGACAAAGATTGTGGCTATTCATGATTACTCTAGTCCCACTTAAGTTATTGAGGTTTAGAGCTTCATCAGATTAGCAAGCTACTACAGACAGTTCATGGAGGGATTCTCCACAATTGTAGTACCTCTGACCAGGTTGACTCGCCTTGATGTGCCTTCTGAGTAGTTTGAGGAGTGTGAGTTGAGCATTCGAAAGCTTGAGGAGTTGGTGACTATCACTCCTATATTGACTCTTTCGGTTAGGGGTGAAGGCTTCACTATCTAGTGTGACGCATTCAGTGTTGATTTTGATTGTGTATTGATGGAGCTGGGCCAAGTTATTACTTATGTGTCGAGGCAACTTAGGTTACACGAGCACAACTACCTCACCCATGAATTGGAGTTGGCGGCGGTAGTTTTTGCACTTAAGATAAATAAGACCTACTTGTATGGGGTTCGTTGTGACATCTACACTGATTACACGAGTCTTCAGTACATAATGAGGCAGAGGGACCTTAATTTGAGGCAGCGTCACTGGATTGAGCTTCTAAAAGACAATAACCTTTTTATTCTCTAACATCCGGGCAAGGCAAATGTAGTAGAAAATCCATTGAGTCAAAAGACACTAAGTATGGGTAGTCTAGCCTTTCTATCTATGTTGGAGTGACCTTTAGCTTTGGACATTCTATCCTTATGTCACAACCCGAGTCTAGACCCCAGATGCGACACGGCATACAAGACTCCGAAAAGACTCATACAAGCCTCATTGCATTTCATTGCATTCGATAATAGAAATAGTACGGAATTAAAACTCATTTATAATCCATACAATCAAAACTTCATTTAAAACAGTTGAAACACAGTGGAAGTCTATTGTTTCACATGACCATCTAAAAACAATATTTGAAACAAATATAGGGTCATGGCCCTTTACAATTGAAAAGTCTAACAATAGTCTTTTACATGAAAAGAAAATGAAACATCAAGTACTTGCCCTCGATCTATGAGGACATACATCTTAGTCTTGGAGAATCTCAAATCCAAGCTTCAACTAGAAGAAAGCAACTCACTTGTCGAAACCTACACTTGTAGTAAAAAGTGAAGAAATATGGGTTAGCACAATTAAGTACTAAGTATGATAGCATGCAAAAAACCATGCTAAAACTTCATGAACATAAGTATAAGAAGCTTAAGATAAGACATCATCAACACACAAGTCATTTTATCACATTAGAGACATAATCAACATATAAACCATTACCTTCACTTTAAGCCTTCACCTCAAGTAACCTTCAAGCTATACCTTATGCAATGTATGGATAGCATCCCATACCACCATCCATAGTAAAGTACCACCTTAAGGTCACCAAAAGTGAACTTACTATCCAACCTTCCCATCTTTACACAATACTCATACATAAGAGACATAAACCTTTCATAAGTCATATCAACTCATAAGGACCATCATCTAGGATAACTCTAAGTCATACTTTGCAATGTGCAAGTAGCATCCTATACTACTACTCACACTAAGTACTCCTCTGAAGTCACCATAGACAAGGCACATTCATACTCAATAAGTTATGAAAAGGAAGTAACTCATAATATAATCCAAGTACAACATACATCATTTCATTTAAGCATATAACATTCAACATTCTTCATTAGGTTCATTTAGAGAACTTTCATATATTGGTCATTAAGACCTTAGACAACTCACTATAGCCCTCTCAAAGCCTACTCGTGCAATGAATGGATGGCATCTCATACTACCACCCACACTTCATAGAACCTCTCAAGTAACTAAAGTGCACATCTCACATGATGGGAATAAGCGTTTAACCAACATATACCATGTGAGCTTGACATGGAATCCGGTGTCATAAAACCTTACACCGTGCAAAGGTGGTCTAATTGCCTAAGGTAAAACCGGTAACATCTAGCTTAGGTGGATCCACTAGCTAGGACCTATGTGGGCACAAAGTTAAGGGATAAGAAAGACTTTCATTGAAATACAGCCTAACGTAGGGAGAACTTCCATCTTACCATATCCACTCAGTACTTAGCCCCCATTCCCATAGAGTTGTTCATTTTCATTACATTATTGCACTTGAGAGGGCCACCAATATTAGGCCTACAAACCCAAAGTACATTACATTATAAGGAAAGCACATTGACTTTCCTAGAAAGGGCCACCACCATTAGGTCTACCGCTTCAAGGTTCATCATTTCACACAAGAAAGGGCCACCACCCTTAGGTCTACCGTTTCAAGGCTTAACATCACATTAGTTCCTAGACTCACCATGAAGGGCCACCAACATTAGGTCTACCGTTTCAAGACATAGCCTATAATACTTCATCATTCATTCATTCATGAAAGGGCTACCAACATTAGGTCTACCGATTCTAGATCATTAAGACATTAAGTCAAGATACATTCATTATACAAGAAGAGGATGCCTAAGCCTACCAATTCAAGATATCACAATCACCTTTACATTCATTTATACAAGAATAGGATGCATAAGCCTACCAATTCAAGATATACAACTTATAGAAGAAAACCCTTCACATTCTATCATCATCATTCATGAGTGTTAATTGAGAATATGATTTCAATTATAACACTTTTACATTCTAAAAATGATCATCATACTATCATTGAATTCACATACATATCCTTCATATCAGAATCATACCTTAACCTTCGTACCTTGCCTTTCAAGGCCATGGATCACATTCACCCACACACCTTATATCAATACAATTAGGCAAGAGTAATAACATAATTTCAACATTCTATAGCCGTATACACATAAGAAATTCACATACTTCATAATCAATCAATTCCCAATCACAAATCACAACATAGGAATTTGGGGGAAAACATGGGTTCTAGGAAGAAATTATGTTAATTCATATTTAAATCCACAATTAATTCATAATTCAATGCAATAAAGCCTTTAGAAAATGTTTAAAATCGAACCCATGCATAGATTGAAATCTTGGATTTTTGGGAAAATATTGGAGACTTGAAATCAACTTTGAAATTGGATCCTAGAATGAAACTAAGTCAAGGATGTAGACTACCATACCTTTTATGGAAGAATCCCACGAAAATCCCTTGAAAAACTTGAAGATTTGACCTTGAGAGCTTAAATCTTTCACCTCCATTGGAGGTTTCTTAGAGAGAGAACTTTTGGAGAGGTAGTTTCTAACTTTGGGGTGTTTTGATATAATGAGTTGAAAATAGAGTTTAATACTTTAAAACCCCTTAAAATATCTTAATAAACCAATAATAACCGTCCATTAACTAAACTAAACTTAAAATGAATTCAACAAATGACCCTCACCTTGGCCGAACCATCAGCAGAATTGCAATGGTCACTCAGGAAACCCACCCACAGATCGTGGGTGGGACCACGGGCCAAACTGGCAATCCTTGGTTCGTGGCTGAAACTCCCACTTTGGGACCTTGACCCACGGAGGCCATCCACGGGGCGTGGATGGACCTACGGGGCATAGGTCCCATCCGTGGTTCACCAATCTTTGGACAACTTTTTGGTTTCTAGGGGTCTTGGGGGTTTGGCTTTAGGGTCCTCCTCAAGGACCCCTAGGGTGGTCCTTGGGGAGTCGTACCTTGACGTTTAAACCCTAAACCTAAGCTCGGGGCAACATTTTACCACCTCAAACCTCACACCAAACTCAAGCACACACTAGTTAGGCTCTAGTTTCACCTATTCATTTTACGGTCGTTACATTATCCCCCACTTAGGAACATTCATCCTTGAGTAACACTTTAAACACATTAAGGGCTAACGACTCAAGACTAGCAGCCCATCATGCATGCAACATCATAAACACTGCACAAAACTAGGAGGAAACATCAACTCCATCTCAAACATGCTCAAGGCAACACAAGAAAGTAGGAACTACATCTACAAACTCATTATGCATGAAACCTTCAACATTTCTCATTACGTTGGAGAAATTACTTTCTCCAACTCAAATCATGCTCATCATAATATCACAAGGCAAATTATGCAATTACTCTCAAAAGCACAATTAGGCATGTTCAACAATTCACCTCATGAAGCATATATGCAACTCATACTAAATGCATATCAACATGAGGAACATAAATTATGAAAACTCATTTTCCCATTTAAACATGAATTCATCAAGAACATGCTTATCATAAAGATACCATGGAAACACAATATCACACATGACTCCAAAACATGAAACAAGTTACAAGGAACTCTTGGTCTCAAGCTTGAATAGGAATAGAAGGAAAGAGATAAGGTTATCAAAATTCTCAACAACCTTATTATTCAACATGCTATCCCCCACTAAGGAGAAAACCCACACTAAGGCTTAACATGCAAACAACATAAGAACCTCAATACAAAATTCACAACTATAAGGATCTACCACATACCAGTGCTGTAACGACTCGGAAAATGATAGAGTGAAACTAGAGCCTCACATGTGAGTTTAGAGTCGAGAACTTAATGAAATGATTATATTTGAATTTGACCCAAAAAGTTCTTAAAAATTGTGCTTCGGAAGTTATCGAAAACTTGTTTAGCTGTATA
>JAJOOR010035056.1:0-15621 GCA_036250505.1 Solanum acaule | reverse complement strand
TCTGTTAAAAAACATTTAACAGACCCAATCCCATGTGCAAGTCACATGACTATAAGCATCCTAAAATGAGTCCAGTAGTTGTATAATGTTCTTCTTCTCAAAGTTGAAGCTTTTCTGAGTTATTTTTTTACCGGCAAAGTTTGCCAGGAATGAATTTAGGATTCTCCAGCTTAATAAAAATCGTAATATAAGTTGCTTCGTACAATGAAGTAATATTGGCTATTCTTTTGTTGCTATCATGATTTATTTTCCATAACTATTTGTGGTAACTTTCTTACGAATGTAATTCAAAGACCTTTCATTTATTTATTGTGCTTGCATTTTTTTATTTTTTAAACTATTTTCTTCGACATGAATCTGCTCTTACTGTTCTCTCTCTCCATTTTCAGAAGACCCAATAAATTGTTGTTAAAGATTTTTTATCACCAGAACATCAATAAATTTCATTGCGCCCTATTTTTAATTAGTTACAAGCCTTTCTTCCTTCCCAAAATCAATACCCAAATTAAATATAATCACAGTCCAACCATTACACAGAAGAAGAGTCGTCCTAGCTTTGTTGTTTTTTTCCTTTCTTTTATTGTTCATATAGACTCAGCAAAATTGACACATACAAAAGCTAACTTGGAATAACTTTATTTTTTTTAGCAAAACAAAGAAATTGAATTGTGGCTGGTTTGAGGAATTTGATATTTAGGGTGTTAAGAGTCATGTGACTTGCACATAGATGGGTCTGTTGATGTTTTTAACAAAAATTTCACGAAGGATGAAACTTGCTAAGTTCTGAATACATTAAGGATGATTTTTGTTCAATAAATTAGTTGAAGGATGTACATTAAGTTTTAGGTATAGTTAAAGGATGATTTTGGCCAAAAACTCTCCTAGATGCAAAGGAGTGTTTAGTGCCTACTATGGGGTGCTTGAATTCGTGATACTTTAATCTAGAAACAAGTTTTGAATAGCTCAACATTGAAAGTCTAATAGAAATAAAAATGCTTATTAGACTACTTATTGCATAAAACAATTAACACAAATTAATATCATTACATGCTCAAAAAAGAAGGAAATAAAATGAAACAAAGACAAATGTACCACTTGACAACTTAGTGTGACAGGAAGTACAGTAATACCATACAATATAATATGATATGTACGGGTCTCTAGGAGTTTGCAAAGGAGAAGAAAATATAGGGTTGTAACAAGATGAACCTGTTGCAAGGAGTATCAGGAATTGGAATATGGGTGAGATCAGAGGACAAAGAAGCCAGGTGATCACAGTGACTTTTGGCCTCAACCCAACCTGATTCGGACCCGTATAGCATCAATATCTCATCTTCTTCATCAGCAGGAAGTGAAGACGATGAAGAAGTTCTAATTGCCATGGATCTGGATTGACGAATTACAATTATGTTAGCCACATTTGACAAATTTAAGTAAGGGATCTTACAAAGTCACAGCATAACTTTGCATAAGCTATAGTACACTTTGAAATGCTATTTCGATGAAATCTGAGCATGGAATATATGAGTTGGAAAAGAAGCCACGGAAATTATCAATCAATTGTTTGAATCTTTTTAGGGAAAAGAAGAATAACCCATTTAAGAGTTGAATGACATGAAAAAAAGAAGAAGAGGAGCATATAAAGCATTGTAATACAGCAGCAGACCACAGCAAAGTAAAGTTAAGCACTCTAAAACAAGTAAAGTGGAACAAACAAGAAAAATATATGACACCAAAAGATATAAGAAAGAAATTATATGATATCGATTCTGTTAAAACAGAAAGAGTAAATGCAACAAAAGTTGAACACAGATAAACAAACAAAAGGTAAAAGAAGAGTTCAAAATTGGAAAGGTGAATGATAGATTTCAAGCCCAAATACAAAAGCACTACTTCCAATACAACAATAACAACATACCCACTGAAACCCCACAAGTTGGGATCTGGGAAGGGTACACGCAGACGGCAGACCATACCCCTAGGTCATGGAGGTAAGAAGACTGCTTCTGGAGGACCCTCGGCTCACGTATAACATATCAAAATAATGAAAAGGGGAAAATGAGAGTGGAAGAACAAAGCAACTAATAAGGAAACAATAACAACAACATACCCAGTGTAATCCCACAAGTGGTCCGGGAAGGGTAGAGTGTACGCAGACCAGACCCCTACCTCGTGGAGGTAAAGGAGACTATTTTTGGAGTACCCTCAGCTCAAGTATAACATATCAGAATAATGAAAAAAGGGAAAATGATAGTGGAGAAACAAAGCAACTAATAAGGAAACAGTAACAACCACAAAATAATGTGATAACCTAAACACAATCAACAACAAGTGATATTGTAATCAAAAGCAAGACACTAGAAGAAAACGAACAACAATTGATATTGTAATCAAAAGCAAGACACTAGAAGAAAACGGCTAAACCCCTCGAAAAGCATTACTTGCCATGATGCCAAGTTGCCAACAAACATAAGAAGTATTGCACATCAAACTAAAGATGGTAACTTGAGCAAGCATATATATCAAACAGAATGACTAAGGTCATCCATTTAAATTCTTCTTCAATAGAAAGGTCAGTTTCTCCAAATTCTTTCAACTTCAGTTTAAATCAATTACTTGATACAGCATAAATTTTTTAAGGTTCTGGGTTCCATCAAAAGATGGGATCAGTTATAATCCACTGTATCCATTCAGAATTTCAGGCCTACATCACTCTTAACACAAACTACAACAAATTATAAAGAATTTCTTCGAGAAACCAAAAATGACTTTGTTAAAAAGCAATTAGGGATTTCAATAGACACTAGTACTAGAAACAAGGATGGAGAGATACCTCAAGGGCTGAGACGAGAACAATTACGCGGACCAAGTTGAAATTGGGATCCACTAATATGGAATAAATAGCGGGCATAATATATAAATGTATCCCTACCCAGTCTCATTTCATATTTATACCCTTCAATTTTGAATATTTATAAATAGACACTTAAATTTATATAAATTTAAATAAGTAGACATATAAATCAGAATTGACATAATATACATAGGACAAAAAATGACATGTAAGATATGTGTGTTTATTTATTCCACTTTATACAAGTTTATGTATCTACTTATGCACATTCAAAATTAAAGAATATAAATATGATTTAAAATCAAATTAAAGAACACATTAATGTGTTATAAATGGACCACCCTTTAATGGTTCTTAAGGTCACTGGAGTATAACTTGCTCCAGCACTTCGATTATTTTTTTGTACCCAAAAAGTTTATAAAACATATATATGTTCACTCATTAAGTAGCAATATGGATATTTCTGGCTCAAGTAATTACTAATAGGAGCATTTTTGGATCAAACTAATGACGCTAAAGATATTTTTTGAATCAAACTATTAATGAAACACATTTTTGGTCCAAACTATTAAATAAAGATATTCTTTATCCTTTTTAAAGAAATAATAAAAATCAAGATGATATATGTCATCAAGATATTAGAAGTGTGAACGTTGAGGAGCTTACGGTCAACCAAACAATTGACCAATTTGCCCTTCTTCTCAAAAAAATTATTTATATTTCGTATTTTATTCATTTTAATTTATTTTTATTTTAATATTTTCCTTTTTATATGTTATTTATTTATAAAAATAGTATTAAAAATCAGCTTAAAATATTATTAATTTAGTTAACTCTCGAAATTTCACTGTACTACATAATTGGGAATGAGGGAGTAACATATATTATTTGAGAATTATATTATGAATACTATAAATCAAAAGTAATTAATAAATTAAAATATTTGAAAAACATATTAAAATGTGATTAACTCTCGAAATTTCACGTGTGCCACATAAATTGGGACAAAGGAAGTAACATATATTATTAGAATCACAACTTAAAGTATTTAAAAATTTGATTAACTCTCAAAATTTCACATGTGCCACATAAATTGGGATAGGGGAAATAACATATATTATTTAAAAATTATGTTAGTTAACAGTACTATAAGTCACAATAATTAACAATTTAAAATATTTAAAAAAAAATACTAAAAATTTGGTTGAGTTCAAAATTTCACATGTGTCACATAAGTTGGGACACAGTGAGTAACATATATTATTTGAAAATTACGTTAAAGTATTATAAATCACAACGTAAAATATTTAAAAACATATTAAAAATTTGATTAACTCTCGAAATTTCACATGTGCCACATAATTTGGGATAGGGGAAATAACATATATTATTCAAAAATTATGTTAGTTAAGAGTACTAAAAGTCACAATAATTAACAATTTAAAATATTTAAAAAAACATACTGAAAATTTGGTTGAGTTAAAAATTTCACATGTGTCGCGAAAGTTGGGACAAAGTGAGTAACATATATTATTTGAAAATTACGTTAAAAGTACTATAAATCACAACTTAAAGTATTTAAAAACATATTAAAAATTTGATCAACTCTCAAAATTTCACATGTGCCACATAAATTTGGACAGAGAAAATAACACATATTATTTAAAAATTGTGTTAATTAAGAGCATTATAAGTCACAATAATTAACAACTTAAAATAATTAAAAGACATATTAAAAATTTGGTTAACTTTGAAATTTCACACGTGCCACATAAGTTGGGACAGAGTAACATATATTATTTGAAAATTACGCTAAAAGTGTTATAAGTTACAATAATAAAGAAAATATCACATGAGACACAAATATTATTTGAAAAGTACGTTTAAAATATTATAAAAATAATTAACAACAAAAAATATTTAAAAATTTAGTTGATTTTCCTGATTTTATTATTAGTGTCACATAAATTAAAACAGATAAAGTAATATATATTGGGCTCCGGCTTACCCGGCTTTTGTTTCTAGAATCAATAAGAAATATGTATGCAAAAGAAATGTTTGTCCAGTAATCTAAGTATTATCCTATTAGACAGCTCCGAATGCATGCCAAGAATCATGTTATAACGACCCTCATGGTCACTTTCTTATTTTTGCATGTTTTACTATTTTACCTTTTTTCCGTAACTTGATTATGGTGTTTATGGTTTGCAGGGGTGGGTGGCATGATTCCTCATGTAGTTGAACGGGATGAGCTCGGAATGGAATTCTGACGGTTCCATTAGCTCTGAAAGGTGAAAGATGAGCTAGTTGGACCTTTGGTTTGGGTTCCGATGCGTTCGGAGGAGTCTTTGGTAAAGTATGAAAATTTCTAACTTAAGAGTTGACCTTGGTCAACATTTGATCAAGATGACCTTAGATCGGTGTTTTGATGATTTCAATAGTTGCAGAATGTCGTTTTTAGTCAAGTAGCATATTTAGTTCGCGTTTGAAGGAATTTCAAACAAATCTCGAGCATCCATTCAGGGATTTTCGAGAAGTTGGTTAAACTACAAGTTTTTCTAATCTAGTGTCAGTTGATTCCTTCTTCACATTCGCGAGAAAGGTGTCAGATTCGTTGAGAAGGGGGTTCTTGGGTCATCGTGATCGCGGAGGTGGACTGCAATTGTGAAGGGTTAAAGGTTTAGGTTAGGTCCAGTTGAGTTTTACTTCGCGTTCTTGAAGGGGTTGTCGCATTCTCAATGGCGGGCCGGGTCGGTAGGATGCAATCATGAGGATTGGGCCACAATTGTGAAGAACAATTATGCTCGGCAGAACTTATATTCTATTTTAGAACTCTAATCCCATAATTCGATTTTGGGAGCTTGAAAACACATTTTTGGGAAATTCAAAAGCGATTTTTTGCAATTTCTTCATAATATACGTTTCTAAATCATTATTTACGCATTACTTGATACTTTATTGATGTTTCACCTTTAAATTCTTGATTTAAAGTGGAAAGATTGGGAATTTTTTAGCTAAACTTATGAGATTATATTTTGATGATTTGAAGGACAATTTGAAGTCATTTTTTGATAAAATATTATTTGAGTTCCTTACGTGATGGATAACATGATTCTCAAATAAAATTCTAGTTAATTATGTCATTGTGTGCTTATAAGGGTTGACTTTTCAGGTGACTTAAGCCGAATTCGTCGAATTGATCGAGAACTTTTATTATAAAAATGTCTCAAACGAGTATGTCAAATTGGCATTATTTTCATTCTTGTTGATTCAAAAAGGCCAAGCTATAGTTGTAGAATGAGATCATAGGATCTATCATCTTTTGTGATATTTTGTCGAACTATATGATCAGATATTAGTCTACTAGTGAATGCAATACATAATTTAGTTACCAGTCCACATCATAGGTAAAATTAGTACAAATAGCTTGCAACCTTCATGAAGAAAGTCACACATATACAAACTGTCCATTGAATCAAGAAACCATCCATTACGTTGGACAACATAATAGATTTGGTGGCAACTAAGGGAACCAATTTTTAATCATCCACTTTTTAAACAAGGTAAAAATTCATTAATGAATCAGTATCTCCTTTACTTGAACACGGGTTTCGACTTCCCCTCCGGAGGACCGGTGTAGCTCGAGCGCACCCCAATCAAGCCTTTGAAACTAGTGAAAATAGTCATCACAGTCTGAGTTCCTACTTTCTACCCTTCAATAAAGTCTAATTATTTATTCAAAGGTTATTTTATTATATGAAAGATTTTCATGAGCACACCAACCTCATTCAGGAAGTTTCAACCTCATTAACCTTTCTTGAGCAGTTTCTATGGTCCCATTTTTATGGGGTTTCTAGATTCCCCAAAATCTTAAACAATAATTAAACTTTTAACTTCATCCTAAGAAGTAGAATTAAGCAACTTAGAATTAAAATACATGCATAATTACATCACCCGCATACTATCCCACCCAGGGCCGTCTTAACAAACTAGGCCACTAAAGTCATTGCTTGGGGCCCATATTTTTTGGGGCCTCCATTTTTTTTTAAAAGAAAGTACTTATACATATTATTAAAAAAATTATATTAATGTTTTTTTTATAAAAAAAAACGTGTAAGAGGTTCTATAGTTTTTGTTGAAAAATTGTTATTGTTGATATTCTTAGTTCATAAGTATATGTAAATTGTTTTAATTACTATCAAATTTTAATCAATTTAAATATGTCAACTAGAAAAAAATGATTCCAATTTTGCAAAAAGAGAGAAAACTTGAAGAATTAAATAAATCTTTAAAAAGAGCCCTTGATAGATTTTTAACAAATACTCAAATAAAAATTTCGAATAAAATAATATTGGAGGATGTTCTTCAAATGAACAAGTCACCAATAGAATTGAGTTAGATGATAATAACATCCAAGAACAAAATCTAGAAGAAGTTGGTGACAATGTGACATTGTTCCCGATATCAAGAACTCCTAAATAATTTAAATAGTTGCATCCCTAAAAATATATACGGTCCAAGTCAATGGAATAATGTAGATACAAAATTGAGAGATCTATTAGTAGAAAAGGGACCATTTAGAATGACTGATATAAATTTTGCACTAGATAAATACGTACAATATTTTTTTACAACACACTATTTTCAAAAACTGGTAAACGGAGAAAAGCATGAAAGAAAATGATTAGTCTACTCTAAAGAGTAAAGATTTGGATAAATTTTTTTTGTTTTTGTTGTAAATATTATAACACAACTTCTATTATTTGTAACAGTAAACTAGCTAGTCAAGGTAGTAATGAGTGGATAATTAAGCTCAAAGTCCATGAAGTAAAGAATTGACATATTATTAATAATATGAGCTCATGTATTGATTTAGAAATGAGATTGCATTAAAAAAAAACAATTGATAAAGCTGTGCAGGAACAAATTGATACGAATAAAGTGCAATGGAAAAATGTATTGTCAAGAATTATTGACGTGATCAAAACTCTTGGGAAAAATGATTTAGCATTTAGGGGGGGAAATGGAAAGATATATCAAGAAAGTAACGGTAATTTTTAAAGCCTAATTGAAATGATTAATAAATTTGATCCAGTTATCCAAGAACATATTCGAAGAATAAGCATGACAAAATTCATAGTCATTGCCTTGGACATAATATTCAAAGTGACTTATTAAACTTATTGGCAAGTCAAGAAAAAGTTATTGAAGAGATTAAAGAAACAAAATACTTCTCAAAATATTAGGGCCTCTCTTTAAGATTTGGCTTTATTCTCCCGATCTTGTTGAGTCGGCCCTGATCCCACCAATTTCAAGAGTTTTAGTGTGCTAACTCATAATTTTGCATCAAGATCATTTTCTTCAATTCAAGGATGAAACCTAGCTTGACCAATAATTCGACAGAAAAACAAAAAACATCCCTCGAACACGACATACTTAATACATGATCAAGAGATACCAGCTAAGCGAAACCTCCCCATTTTGAGTTTTTACAAACTCCCTAAACTATGGAAACTCAGATAATGAGATAATGGCCCTAACCATCCATAACAACTGAATGAGTTGTTACAAAAGAGCTATGAAAACAAAATAATATAAAAACAAATGTTGAGAAGATATTTCATAAATTGTGCTTAGTGGGACTACATTTGTTCACATCTCTTATTTAAGGAGTACATGGCCGTTTTAACTACTAGGCCACTAAAGTCATCGCTTGAGCCCTCATATTTTTGGGGGACCTCAATTTTTTTTAAAAAAATATACTTATATATATAAAAAAAAAATTATATGTACTTTTAATTTATTTTAAAAAAAAAACATGTAAGAAATATATATAAAAAAAATGACCGTTAGTTTTCCCATTTTTTAAGGAAATGAAACATTTTTTGGGAATAATTTCCTTAAATGGGAAATTGTGTTTTTTCTTATTTATCTCCTAAAAGTTTGACCCTATATTATTATTTACCTTATACTCATATTTTTTATTCTCTATTTTATTATTTTCATTCTCAATATTGAACTCTCTCCTACAATGTTTTTTTGTTTTACTGTTGCTTACAAGTTACAAAAGAACAAAAATTGCTTTTGGATGTCTTCTTCAAAATCTCAAGATGTGAACCAAACAATCATTATATTGAAGGAACACAACACTATTTCGATATTGTTCTATCAACTTATCAAATTCATGAGTCAGGTTTTATTATTCTAACTTTATTTTATATTTTTTCTTGAAAATATGTTATTGTTGATATTCTCAGTTCATAAGTATATATATTCTTATTTTAGTTATTATTAAAATTATTCAATTTAAATATGTCAACTAGAAAATATGATTTCGGTTTGACAAAAAAAGAGAAAAAGAGAAAACTTGAAGAATTAAATAAATCCCGAAAAGGAGCCCTTGATAGATTTTTTTAACAAATCTGAATAAAAATGTATTGCTTATAGAATAATGTTAACAATTCCTGTAACTGTTGCCTCAGCTGAAAGAAGTTTTTTTAAACTAAAATTGATAAAATTTTATCTAAGATCAACAATGTCTCAAAAGAGATTGAATGGATTAACTATATTATCAATTGAAAAGGAATTATTAAAACATATCGATTATAAAACAATAATTAATAGCTTTGCATCTAAAAAGACTAGAAAAATATATTCTAAATAAAAGCATATATGATGATTTAAAAAAAAAAGAATTTTAAAAAAAATATTAGGGCCCCTCTTTAAGATTTGGCTTTAGGCCCCCAATTTTGTTGAGTTGACCCTGAAGGAGTAAGTCATATTATTGTCACAAGTTATGAACTTTAGGGCGGTTTATGGTTATGGTTAAAAATTAAACCGAACCGCAATTCGAACCAAATCGATATTTGATTTGGTTTGGTTAGGTCTGATTTAAAATTTTGAAAACTGATACTATTTGGTTTGGGTTTGGGTTTGGTTTTGATTTTACTAAGAAAAAAATCGCAAAAATAACCAAATCAAACCGAGAAATTAGATATATAAATTTTACAATTATGTATATATTATTGAGCAAACTACATGTTGAGATGGGCAAGTTTCACAGTGTCCTATAGTACCAGGTTAAGAGTACAAACGAAATGCAGTAAAGAACTAATTTAAACAACAATGAAGACAAGGAGTTTTACGTGGAAACCTTCTTGCTCAAGAAAGTAAAACCATGACCTGTCACATAAGATTTTCAACTATTTTCACTAATCACAAGCAAAAGTGAATACAGACTTCAAATACACCACACGAGATTAAACTCACAATCTCACAACAAGTAATAACTCTATTACTTAACTGAGCCAAAGCAGTGCATCCATTGCCCACTATATTAACTATCTCTAATTAATATAGAATTCAACTCGTAAGACACACAATTAAGTGCCCGTTTGGATTGACTTATTTTAGGTGCTTTTAAGCCAAAATAGCTTTTAAGCAATTTTGAAGTGTTTGGGTAAAGTTAAAAAGTGATTATAAGCACTTATTTTAAAGCCAAAATAAAAAAAATAAGCCAAAAGTCATAAGTTAGAAATCCTACCTTATGGCTTTTGGCTTATAAGTCATAAGCCAAAAGCCAATCCAAACAGGCCCTAACTCTAACTGTGTTTCTACAATCAGTAACCAGGAAAGAACTTGATACGTTTCTTTATAGATGAGAAACGAAACCTACAATTTCAACACAATACAAGCATTTAAAACATTAACACTTCAAGATTGGTTTTCTTCACTCTATCAGCTCCCTTGTTGTGTGAGTTCTTAAAGCTTTTGAGTTCTTGAAAGACAAAAATCACCTTTTTAATGAATGAATCCTTTTGTTGTTTGTTCACTTGAATATATCAATCCCAGCAAGAATTATTGTCCGCTAAACAAACAACCTCGTCCATTCTCATTGGAGAAGTACACTATCCTTCTCACCAACCGGCTGACAGGACAACTTTACAACTGTTCACCATATTGAACTTGGATGAGAGCTACTCTGCCTGGGACCAAGTCCCAACATTTGTGAGGATCATCAAAACACCTGAAGTACTACACTACATAAATCCAACTACTTTAGACCCTAATTACTAGAAATTCCGATAGTTTTCAATATTACTTTCTATACCATTTTCGGCAGTCGAATACATGTATCATAAGCTGTTAGATACGTGTGTCTGTCAGAATTACAAAGAAGAGATATGTTATTTAATTGATTTAAATTAAATGGTGTAACTTAATTTCATGATTAAAGGAGTAAAAGATGGGGAATTAACAAACAAACGGATTTGGTTGATCAATTCTTATCAACTATTATTAGTTTTTTTAAAACTAAATCATAAAGATTAACAGATGTGGTATTGTAAATTTCTTCTTCTTCGTCGATTCCTTCCTTTGAATCTTGAATTTTTGATTTTTTTTTCCAAATGGCAAGTATAATCATATTGTTAAGGCATTCAGGTTATCTCTGAAATCGAATACAAAAATTATAGAATTGACGGAATACTTTTGAGAGAGAATGCAACCTACAATGATCCAGTTGATGGTATTTCAACACCACTAGGAATCAATTGTTCACGCAAAATAATAAAGATTAGATACACGATGGAAGACAATTTAACTCCAATGGAAATTTGAAACGAGATAGGCATGAGGTTTTTTATGGAATTGAAAAGACATCAATCTAATTGCGGGTTGTATCCACTGTGCATAACAACGAAAGAGAAATTTTTTGGATGCAGCAACAATGGTGAAATATCTGTTGACCAAGTTACATCCATTGTTGAAGTTGGAAGTGACGTTGGAATTGTATCTATAGCAGTTCTTGCAAATAATCGTAGTGTAGATGTGATGAATTTTGTTGCATCTATATTTTGTATGAAGAATTTAGCTCAGATAATAAGTTAGTACATATACATGGAAAGAATATGTCATAATTTTATAGTGTGTATCTCAGACAAATAAAGTGTATCTCAGACAAATATAGTATATGTCATTGTTAAAAAGTAAAAATCTTATGTTGAAGAGTACTAATAAAGATTTTTGTAGCATGAAAATTTTGTTGAGCATGTATCTCAAGTAATAAGTTAGTACATATACATGAAAAAATGAGTCATAATTTTATAGTGTGTATCTCGGACAAATAATGTACACATCATTGTTAAAATAAAAGATCTAATGTTGAAAAATAATAAATGTTTTTGTAGCATGAATATTTTGTTGAGCGTGTATCTCAGATACATGGAAACTGTGTCATAATTTTTAGTGTGTATCTCGAACAAATATAGTGTATATCGGACAAATAATGTATACATCATTGTTAAAATTATATATTTAAGCATGTATCTGTCAGCCTTAACGGCTATAGCTAAGTGCCTTTGTGTGCAGTTATTTTTTGAGATGTATGTCTGAGGAGTGTCAATGGGTATTTAAATCCTCATGTTTGAATCATACTTTGAAACTATTATATCTCTGAATCAGATACATTAAGATGGTGAAAACAAAGATACAATAGACTATCTTAGATTAACCGAATAAAATATTACTTTACCTCTATATATAATGCTGCTTATGGAGAGTTAGCTATGAAATTAGTACATGAAAACATGTATTGAGTTGGTTAATGAGGAAGAGGGTAATGGTGGGTGAAGGAGAATTACGTGTGGAAGTGGGTTGAGATACAAGGGGGTCGTGGGATTGGGGAGGGAAACGACAGAATTGAAGAGAGAAAGGGATTTGAATTGTAAACGTCTCATTAATTAAGAAGGGGTAATTTTAAGATAATTATTAATTACCATATTTAATGAGATTGTGTATCAGATTTAACTTTTAAAAATATATGGTATAATTATTATAAAGTGATATATGTAATATTTTTAAAACTAGTGATAAAATATGTATTTGTGGTATTGAAATATGTCTAGATAGGTATTTTTTTCTATATTGAACTATATTATTCATAGAAAAATATAAGTATTTTTAGAGCTGTCAATCTGGGCTGGCCCACCCCATTCGGGCTAACTCATACATGCTTTGAAATTTGATGGGCTAGCCCGTTTTTGGTGTGGGCTAGAAAATGGTCGGCCCAACCTACAAGTATGTGGGTTACGGGCTTTGCCGGTCCAACCCTCTTTTCTTAAAAGTATATTTTTTATAATTTTTAAATTAAATTATAATTTAATAATGTTATCATAAATATCGACAAGACAATATTACATGGTCTTAGCGTTACTACTTGTAAATCAAATCCACAAATAAAATTATCTTTATAATATTTATTAAGTTTGATTTCAAGTGAAAGCATAAATAACTAAATAGAAATATTAACCTAATTGTTTTCCAATAATCATAATAAAACACAAAAACTATGACAATATTCCATAGGCTACGACCTATGTAGTGATTCCCTAGAAATTTTAGGGAATTTTTATTTTATGTAGTACATATTTTATAAACATAATTTTTATTTAAATTGTAATATTTCAAACTTTAAACAGATTTTATGTTTAGACTCATGTTATTTTTAATACTCAATTTTATTTTTATTTTTTAATTAATTTTTATTTGGTCCACGGGCCGGCTCTATCCATATTTGTCAAGCCCCACAAATCGATAGACTTATTCAGGCCGGGCTAAAAAGCCATTTCCTTAAATGGGCTCCAAAAATTGTAGCCCAACCCTATCAAATCACGGGTTAGGCCAGGCCGGCCCAACGGGCCTAGCCCATATTGACGACTCTAAGTATTTTGTTAAATTTTAATTAACTTTAGTCTTTAACTTTACCATTTTCTCAAGCCCAACACTTAAATATTAGTCCACTATTACAACCCTAAGTCTAAGTCCATCAAAATCCATTATTTTGGTCTTTACCTACCCTGCCTCACATAAAATAGTCACACTTTCTCTTAATTGAATCACTTAGTTCATGTTATAATAACTTTAGTATTGTTTAATTGCTTAATTGAATCCACCGTAATTTTCCTATGGATCGTTCATGTACTATGTATCTGTGTCTATCGAGATACGTATGTCCTCACAAAATTTATTACTTTCAAACAGAAAAAATCAAAAAAATTGAACCAAACAGACAGTTATTTTTTCGTTTGGTTTGGTTTGATTTTAGAAATTTAAAAACCGACTAAATTAGTTTGGTTTTGATTTTAACCAATAACCGATGAATATATAAACATCAAAGTTCTAATTTTTTGAGCCCATAGAAGCATCATTTCCTCCGCTACATCATGTATGAAATTATATCCTTCATTTTTTGCTAAAGATTTCAAAGTAAGGCCTCATTTGATTGCAATTTATAATGATGTTGATCTTAATTATTCAGATATCAGTTATTAAAGTCTTATTTGTTTGCACTTAATAAAGATCATAATCTTAATTAGAGAAAACGGTCAAATACCCCCTCAATCTATTACCCGATTCTCAACTACACACTTATACTTTACGGGGGTCCTATTACCCCCCTAAAGTATTTTAAACACAAATAGTGATACACTTAAAACGTCACCCCCAAATCTTTGTTGCAGAGTGTAATACACACACCTATTTTTCAGAATTAAAAAAAAATCATCACCAAAATACATCAAGTTTGATGCTTTGCATTTTTTTTCCACCATTCTATTCATCTTCCTAAATCATCCCATTTTTTCTCCATGGTTTCCAAATTTCTCATCTCCTCCAATCCACCTCCATCTCCATCACACCCATCATTCTCCGTCTTTCTTCTATCTTTTCGATTATTTATTTGCACAAAATCTAGTTGTCATTGTTGAATTCAATAAATTGACATGAATGTTGAATATTTTTATCATGTATCTTACTGTCATTATGGTTCTCCAGTTGCTTTTTTTTTAATGAATTTGAAGATGAAAATTTGCTTGCCCAATTTCATATTCTAATACCCACTTTCAATTCCAATCAAGAAACACACAAATTTCAAATTCTAATACCCACTTTCAGTTTCAATCAAGAAACTCGAGTTGGTACTGTAATCGAAAAGATTTCTATAGCAGAAGCTGTAATATCATTTTTCAATGTCGGGTTGAAAGTATTTTCCATTGAGGTGAAAGAAATTAAAGAATTATCCTTTTCTTTCTTTTGGTTATGCTGTCTATTTTTAAGAAAGATTTGAAGGTGATGGTCATGAAAAAATTCATTATGGACTAAAAGTGAAAAAAATGAAAAAATAAAATATTGTATTACCATGGCAGCCATGGCAAAATTCAATTGCAGAGGTGTAATTTTTTAAGGAGGTAATGGTTAGAGAGAGATAGAGAGTATGCGATTGTAATTAATTAAATTTATTTATTAATTATATTGAATTCAATTAAGAAATGACAGTTGTCCAATCATTTAATTTTGACTAATTTATTTGCCTTACACTTGCTTCCAGGAAAGTGAACACACTTGATGTGCCACATAAGCACTTAAGGGTGTCAATATTTCTGTTTAAAATACTTCAAGCGGGTAATAGGACCTCCGTAAAGTATTGGTGTGTAGTTGAGAATTGAGTAATAGGTTAAGGGGCTATTTGACTGTTTTCTCTCTTAATTATTCAGATTTCAGTCATTAAGTCTATTTGTTTTCAAGGTCTGAATCTTTAATTATTTATATTTAAATCATTAAGTGCATTTATTTTTCTCGTCTTACAATCACATAATAGATTTGAATAATTAAGATCTATAACAAAGTTTAAAGGGAAAATGTATAAGTACCCCCCCCAGCCTATGCCCAAAATCCCTGAGACACACCTAACTTTTACTAAGGTCCTATTA